>CAIGRS010064740.1:0-12583 GCA_903798395.1 Fraxinus floribunda | reverse complement strand
AGGGTTCGTTTGACTGCAAATGTGAAATTTGGGTGGAAAGATTACATGGAATTGAATTGTCTAGAATTTGTTTTGTTGTGTATTGTAATTAATTGTGTTTGATTGATATAATTTTCCACCTGAAAAATGTTGAAAGTTTGGTATCCATTTGACTTTGTTTTTCATGGGAATTGTCATTAAAGTGATAATTTTTTTTACCATTGAATCTATAATTTGTTCTAATTGCCAAAAAAAAAATTAAAAAAATTATGATACCGAATATCATTCATTTGACTTTGTTTTGCATGAAAGTTATCAATAAAAGTGATAATTTTTTTTTACTATTGTATCTAGAATTTTTCCAATTGCCAAAAAAAACTGAAAAATCAATTTCCATTGTTTTCCACAATACTAAGAAAAATGTGAGCCAAACCAAGAAAATGAATTTCATGGAGAAAAAAAAAAAGTATACCAAACAAAACAAAAGGGAAAATTGAAATTTGTTTTTCATTTTTCATGAAAAATAATAGCATATCAAATAGTCCTTAGAGTAAGTTGGTAGTAACTTCAACAAACAAATATAACGAATTTTGTGTTTATGTAATAGGAAAGAAATTTTAATAATTAGCAAAGATAGGCATAGTCATGTCCATTAAATGTTGCTAACAATTCGAAACATACCTTTTAAAATCTCAAACGCTACTCACAATTTTGAATTGTCGGATGGTTCAAGTGAAACCACCAATTTTCATAAAAAAATAAAAATAAAAAAAAATAAAAAAAAATCATTATATTTCTTCTAGAAATTTGTAAGTATACACATATCAAACGTTTCTGAAGTCACATCAATATTTGCATCAAACACGACATATTTCAACTAACTTGACTCGACAACATAAATCATTTCAAGTTAGAAAGATTGGACGGCTATAGATACATACATAGCTATTGTTAGAATGGATGCTAAACCGGTTTAGACCCTGTTTGAGTCCAATTAAAATTTTAACTCACATTCTTCTATTCATTTTTAATCATGTATTTTTTAATAAAATAATACTTTTCATCACATTAATAATTTTTCTTCTTGAATAAGGTGGCTCCAAGGAAAAAATTCATTATGAACGGCACAATACAGACAAATGAGAGGTAAACTATTTTCAACCGATGATGACAAATAAAGGAAGCAGAGTCGATAACCTAAGCTAGATGNAATAAGGTGGCTCCAAGGAAAAAATTCATTATGAACGGCACAATACAGACAAATGAGAGGTAAACTATTTTCAACCGATGATGACAAATAAAGGAAGCAGAGTCGATAACCTAAGCTAGATGCACTCGATTGACTGCCTTTGTCTACTTGCATTGTAATTGTATCAATCGCCCCACACCTTCGAATAATTTAATGCAAAATAGCATCATTTGGTAACCACCATTTTTCTATTTTTTTCATTCACCACAAATATATTTTAATTTTCTTCTTCTAATATGAATCTTCAAACCCCTTTAACCCGCAGATTTTGCAGATTCTGAAACTATAACTTTTTCTTTTTTATGGCAAAAATTAAACCTTGAATAAGTCAGTATTTCTCGCATGTTTATTCAGGTAATTTGTGGATTTGCCCCTTGCATTTACATGCGAATCCTAATTTTTTTTACTCGTTCATGCAGGTGGGTCTTTTTGCTATGATTTCTGGGCTGATGCTTAAAGTACTGAATTTGAGCTGAGGTTAGAATTTTGGGGGGCTGATTTCAAGATTTTTTGGGATCTAGACCAGTTCATTCTAGTTTATTTTGAAGTCAAGCTGTATGTTTTCTTTTGGGTTTTTTAAACAAAAATTGGTAATATGGGGTCCTTGAAAAATCTATTCCAAGTGAAAATTTATGCTTCTCCTGTGTAATTTTGAGTAAATTGAAGTGGGTTTGGTTTAAAAATATGATATGATTTGGGCCTTTTTTTTTCCTTTTTTAATCATGAATGCAGATTCACCTGACTATTTGTTGTTACTTTAATTGGATTTGATAACTTCAGGTCCTCGTCCTCCTCCTCCTGCTCCTTCTGTTGATATTGTTCAAACATTCAATAAAATGGAGGAATGAATGAAAAGGAATCAGTGGCCAAACTTTTGGCCTATGCGACTGCATAGGCAAAGAGCCATGATGCGGTCGCATGGCTGATGACAGGAAACAGAGGCTGGAAAAACTGCATATCTATGCGACCGCATAGATTTACTCTATGCGATCGCATAGAGTAAAGAAAGAGATGTTAGGCAGTTTTCAATTTTTGATATTGGCGGCCTTTGGTTGTTATTTGCAACTCTTCCTTATATGTTTTGGCACCAATTTCGTGGAGTATTGATCCAAGTCTATAAATAGGATGATAGATGATCAATACAAGAGTGTGAAAAAAAAACAATTGATTATAGAATTCTTAGATTCATTCCAAAAGAAAAGAAACACTTCCTTCTTCATCCATATTCATTTCCCTCCTTGTGTTCTTGGAGTTTTGGAGAATCACACTATTGCTTAAGTGTTGAATTCTTTTCAAGGCTTGATCAATCCTACAAACTATTTGCCGGAAGACCTTTAAGCACCAAAATTCATCGAGAAGGGACAAATATCGTTTTAGGACAACGATCTTCGCATTTGAGCTTTTGATTCTTCTATGGAGTTGTTCATCATTTATTTTTTGATTTCATGGAAGCAATGTCGTTTGATGCTATTAATTCTTTGTTCATTGGTCTCTTCTTCAATTCCGCAATATGAAGAAATGATGAGATAAGTTTATCATATAAGATTGTTTGTATCCATTATTGTATTTAATTGGTTTTGATTTCATTCATCATGTTACTGGTTTTAATTCTTGATTTATTCTCCATTCCTCTCTAAGGGAAATATTTCCCAACACCTTCTCCTTTGTGAATTATGTACTATGATATGGTGTTGGAAGTGGATTGATAATCTGTAATTCTAATGCTGTCATGTTTCGGTATGAATGATTCCCTACTTCGGTTTGTGTTTTTGCTTGTTTCATATTTGCATACTTGAACAACTGACATTTGTTGCAGAGTAAACCAGCACCTATAATTCTCCCTAACGTAAATAAAGCAGCAAGAAACCACAGGTAGAAGTTTGTAAAGTGAATGAGTCGAAGCGGAATGTCCACTCTAGAACTTCTGCCAAATTCATAAGAGTAGAGCACTACCAAGTGAGCTATATCTTCTCAAGTTAAGTGGAGCATGCATGAAGTAGTAAAACCCGTCTACCACGTATACAATAGGCAACTAGAGGATAGAAGCATTACTTCTAGAAATTATAAAATGAAAACGTGTTAATAATAAAATTATCATTTCCTTCTCCAAATAAGATTCAATCTACAACCAATCAGTTAATAGCTGACTGCTCCACTTCTAAGCTATTAAAGATTAGATCTCATCTCAGTTTTTGCATTCTAGCTTCCTCTTCAATGTGGAAGCGCTTCACCTTTCCCTAAATTGATCCACTGATACAAGAGCTCAAGCCACTTTTCTTTTTTGCTTTCATTCAATTCAAATATCAGATTATTGATTGCACCAATTCATCCATTATCTGCTGGATGAGCAGCAATAGGTTGATAATAAATACAGAAGCTCTGGTTAATCGGTTAGGAAACATTGAAACATCAAACACCTCCACCAAAATGAGTATGCCTGTTTACCTAACTCCCTGGAGTTGAAGCGTTATTCTACAATACAATATATTGTTGCATGACTTTCTTATGTCCTGTTAACGTAGAATACAAAGGAACCAAGAACGAGATTGAGAAAGAAAGAGAAGAATAAGAGAAGAAAGGGGAGAGAATATAGAAGATATTGGGGGAGAGAGTATTAATTTATTTCATAATTAAAGTAACTATTACATTGTTTATAGGGCAAATAAGCTAAAAAAAAAAAATCAGAATCTAATCAAAATATTAAAAATAATCTAATATGGCCCCAGTTTGAGCCTCATTCTTTCAAAACCTCATTTTTCTCCAAATTTATTTTTAACCACACATTATCTCAATAAAATAATTTACACGTAAACCCCAAATTTTTCTTACTTTTTAACCGCGCAATCTCCAAAAAATCACTATTACAAAACAAATTTTTTCAACAAAACCCAACTAACATAATTTGAATCAAACTACTTTAAAATCCTATTTACATCTATCTTTATACTTATCTTCATTTCCCATCACCTATACAATCAGTTGTTTTCCCAAATTTTACTAAATGTTGGCGTCAAGCTAGTGATAGTTGATGAGAGTCCAATTCATTTGATGTGTTCTCTCAGTTCCAATAAAATGCATCCCGGTCAAGTATGAGCCGGAGATCAGAAAATCTTGCTGGTAAAACTTGTAAGTTCTCAGACAACGTTCGGGCTTTAGATCCAGATACTACAAGCTGATGAGGTGGTTATTAATTCTCACGAGGGACTCTTTATTTTTAATTAAAAATCCTAACCCTAAAAATCCAACAAGTCACAAACTAATCATAGCAATTAGAATGTGTACTGTGATGAGCAATTTTAATTGTTAATTCTATTGGGTTTGAGCCATGATAAACTGAGACAAAAACTTGTCAATGGTGTATTCCTTGCGTGGAAGGACACTGTGATAGTTAAACAACAAATGCATTTTAAGATTTTGGCCTAGAGATTGGGCAAGCTGTCATTTTCTTGTTGGTTTGTTTCTGACACAGCTTGTTATTTAGTCCTTCAGCTAGATTTGTAAAATGATAACACTTGTTTGATTGATAAATTTGGCTGATATTGAGTTTCAGAATTAAAGATACTTATTTATTCATGTTACTATTAGCAGGTGAAGACTATGATTCTCACGAAGCAATACCGCTGCATCCACTCGGCCAGTTGTCTCTGCACAAAAGGGCATCTTAATGAAGAAGTCATTTTCCTAGTTTTTCATCACTTAAATTGGAACCCTATGTTGATTGCGACACTTTCTTGCGCTTGCAAATGGTTTGATGATCTTGCTAAGCGAGTCCTGTGGAAGGAGTTTTGTAGGACACGAGCTCCTAAGATGACGCTTGATTTGCAGTCTAGTGGCAGTCACAGTATTGATGGGAACTGGAGGGCACTCGGGAAACTGCTAATACACTGTTCTGGATGTAGGAAGGGTGGCTTGTTCAATAACATTGACATTCCTGGCCACTTTGTCCATAGGACACGATTCTCAAGGACATCTGGGAAAAGCTTTGTATTACCACAATGCAGAACAGATGTTTTGTATGTGTCTGATCCTTGCGAACATCTTGATCAAGGGGATGAAGGGGACGTTGGATTCTTTCGTGGAATATTTAAATGCTTTGCAATGTCAAAGGTAAGGAAAATACTGATTAACAGAGGCGCTCCACTTCATCCTACAGAGGTGTGTCCCTATTGCAGAGCAAAGTTGTGGAACATGCTACAAGCAAAGATGATACCGTCAAGTGCCAGCTGCCGGTTAGGTGCTTATGAAGACTGCATTGATTATTATGTCTGCCTTAATGGACATGTGCTTGGTACTTGCATCCTCTTGCCCTTGTCTGATACAGAAGAAGCATCTGAGGAGTGACATTTTGGTGGAATTCAGGTATGTTCTTTTTTAATTCAGGTTCAATTTCGACGTTCCCAGCATGTTTGGTTAGCGTTACTGGATAGTATTGGAGGTGACTGCACCGTACTAACAACAAGATATCACCTTTTTATTATGTAATATAGTCTAGTCTTATCCAACGGTGTACCAAACATGTATTTATGTTCTCATTTGACTTCCGAGTTTCTCTAGAGGCGGTTGGTTTAATGCTATTTCATGATAGGCATGTAAAATTAGCACTTATCGTGGGATCACTAATATGATGTCCTTTGGAGCATCTCCAAGAGACTATATACAAGATGCTTTCTATTTTAGAGAGTTAATGCTTAAAAATATACTCTAAAAGACTCTTACGTTATAATAATTGCATTTAGTAAGTTACATATTTCAATACTTCACCCCTTAAATTTTTCAAATCATATTTTAATTGATTGGTCATTAATATATAAAAAATATATATATATTAGCTAAACGATGAGGAGAAATCATTTCTTTGAAAAAAAACAATCAGAAGAGCTAGAATACATTTGTTGGAATGTTTAAAAAATTATTACTATCTAAATTTAAATATGATTTCAATTGTACATAAGATGCTCTTTATAGGTAGCATCTTTTGAAGATGCTCTTAGATGTTCTTAATACTTATTGAGTTGCCATGATTGAACTCTTCAATTATCAAAAAATTCTTCTGCAACTTGTCTGATAAATGACAACTTTATTACCAGTCGTGCAATATCAAGCATATCGATGCGCCTGTCTCATAGAAATTTGGTGGATGAGAAGTAGGTATGCCTCACATGGTGTTCAGCAGAACTCGTTGTCTTTGAAAGCTGAGTTCCAATGTACACAAATCTGCTGCTCTGTAATCTATTCCTTCCAACTGACATTTTGCCAGAGTGCTATTAATAACCAGTTTGTTTCTTTTATTGTTTCTTACAAGGTGGTTCTATATACTGTGTTGTCCATGTATACATTGTATGATCTCCAAATTGTATCAGAAATTTGAGCAATGGTCTGTAACATTCAACACAATTGGCAGCTCAGTTACCTATCAGTTTCAACTTCTAGGAATGAATAGTTGCCGGCTGTCTTGACTTTCAGTCATCCTCGTGTATTTCCCTTCTCTTCTTGTTTGCTTCATGATAAGCATATATGGCTGGCTTTGCATTGTGTCTGGCCTATATACAGGGGCGTGTAATCTCGTAGCATGGCGCAATTCTTTCACCACAGTTGAATTTTAATGTTTTCACCCATTTGAATGGAAAATCAAAGCTTTTACTGGCTGTTCGAAATATAAATCCTAAACCTATTACTATTTTGAATTTGCATCTAGTTTAGATCCTAATTCAAGTCCAACCCTAACTATTAGTTAGTCTTACAGATAGCATCTTCCAGCTGGGAAGTGACATACACGACTCTCTTTCTTGTTGCACGTGGCTTGCATGTTTGGTAAAGTAAATTGAACAGTATTTGATAAAGAAAAAGAAGTTGAAATCGTGTCCATTATATTGTGTTGTCATGTCTAATACTGTGTATAAAATTGTTTGCAAGCAGGTTCTTGCTTCTTAGAAATATTACTTGCAATCAGTTTGTATCTCATGTGATGGTCTGTATGATACATTGGAGTTGTTGCGATCAAGAAAAAGCAAAAAGAACACTGCAATCCTCTCTGAGGCTCCTGCTTTTTTTCCCTGTTGGCTGTAGAAATGCTTCTCCCTTTTTCTCTTATCCTTATTAGTTTCCAATTTGTTATGTCCAAGAAGGTTGCCTATATCGTTGTTCTGACCAATTTGCACGACCAATGGCAATGGAAAAGGTTTTCTGCCGAGTACGTAAAGCATTATTTACTTCTAAGCACTAGCATATAGGCCATGTCCCATGAAAGAAGCCAAAGATATTGCCAGTCCAATAAAAAAATAGATGACGAGTAGCTACTTCAGAGACTTGAACGACGAATCTCAGGCGCAGGCTAGCAACACGCTCTCTTCTTTGGAAGTTGGCAACCAGCAGCAACTCAAGAATACGTATCACTATTTTGGCCAGGTTATTAGTTTCTTTATACGCTCTCTTGCAATTCAGTTGACAAATCTCTCTACCCGCTGAAGAGTCTACTAGCAAAATCCATGATACTTCCATCTTCTGTTCCATAACTTCCTTGGTGCGGCATTTATAGGTGGATTACTACTCCAAGATGTGGCAATTCCTAATAAAATCATTAGAATAATTAGGTAACTTGTTCCATATTGGCTGGAGATGCTCAAAGCCAATCTCCAACCATTGTTTTGACTGGCCATTGTAGTGTATCACGTCTGCTTTTTCACGTTTTCAGTATCTGGTTTTGCTCTGATAGATCCAAGCATGTGCAAGGAGGGGTCAATTGGGTATACATAACCCTTAAATGCAATCAAAACAGGAGTTAAAGTGCCAAGCTTCCACACTGTTAAATTTGAATTCAGATTCTGCAAGAATGTGTACAACTTGTTGTCAGGTTTCAAGTTTAACCTGTCAATTACCTTAAAGCAAGAAGCATAGACCATTTAAGTTTAGAATCATTTTTCTCAGGTGGTTAAATTACATCAGAATCACGCTGATTGACATCATCATCTGAGGACACCACCTTGTCAAGGTTAGTAGGAAAGAGCTGCACAGTACATTCATATAATCTTCTTAGCATAGGAAAAGATGAATGAAAGGGAGAATAGAAAATTCCTGATGAAATAATAAGCAAGGTGTATCATTAAGAATAAACAAGGAAATGAGGACTGAACCTCAAATTATAAACGCCACATGCTAGAAGAAAGCCCCTTATAATTCACACAAAGCCAATAGCATACTCCTTATTGATTTGACAAGGTTTATTTAATCAATCTTGTGTCATCAAACTCTCCATCCAGTTGTAAAAGAGAGAATCTCACCCCAAAGATTCAGCAGTTATAGAAAAACCAGGCTTGATAACCGTAAACTAAATTAAATTCTAATTGACCACTTAAGTGTATCGAATGTCGTGTAGAAACATATCCTCGATCTTTTACAACATTAATAGATATTAACAAAAGTCTAGCACTAGTTGTGTTTGAATATTCACAAGAAGTTTAATTTGACTATCAGGTATCAACAATTAGCTGCCACGATGAGACCCAATTGTCGCTAAATTGACCAACTCACGCCACAAAAGAATGATCTAAGGTCATAACATAATCCCGTAGTATATAATAAGCCACCCGTGCCTGGGTATAGAAGCTCAACTCTGCTCAAACTAAGGACCAAGTCAGCATAGCATTTAACATAACGAAGTGTGATGCATACCAGCATAGCAGAATCTATAACTGGTCACGCAAGATTGTGCAGTCACCCACTGGAACCAAAAACCAGCAAGTCGATGCAGCGAAACCAGAAATTCAGGCAAGTCCTTACAGCAGTACGATTCCCTTGTAATCCAGAAATATCAAGTATCCCTCTCTCCAGGTAAACTGAATTCTGTAAATAATTGCTGAAACTTTTATCATATTGCCAACACAATATACTAAGTTCACCGTCAAAATCTAATCGACCACTGCATCTCTCCTTTTTCTGAGTGGCCGAGGTCACTTACCAATACAGGCATCTGTCCTTGAATTAACAACCTTCACCCTAATGATTTGCATCCTCTTTGTATGTGTATAGGTGATGGTTTCCTTTAGAGCTTCGGATCTACTCTACCCTTCAATCCTGTGCTTTCATATAATCTTATCAAAGAGACGTCACACATTCCTCACCTCAACCGCACTGTGAGCAGGTCCTTTTACTAATCCAATGTTATCCATCATACGTCTAACATTTTCTGCATCTGCCCACCTTCCGAGTGCAGAATAAATGTTTCCCATTAATACATAATTTCCGGTGTTTTCTGGCTCTAACTGGAACAGCCACTTTGCAGCCACCTCTCCCAGTTCAACATTTTCATGAATCACACAAGCACCGAGTAATGCACCCCAAACAGAATGGTTTGGCTTAAAAGGCATACTTTCTATCAGTTCATAAGCTTCTTCAAGTCGGTCAGCACGACCAAGAAGGTCAACCATGCAAGTGTAGTGATCGGTTCGAAGGCTCTCCTGGTAATTTTTGTGCATGAAATTAAATAAATTTAAGCCATCATCCACCAAGCCCACATGGCTACAGGCGTGCAAAACAGAAGTAAAGGTGACTTCATTAGGTTCGACCCCAGATTGAACCATCTGATTGAAAAGAGAGAGAGCAACGTCACCATGTCCGTGTTTTCCATAACCAGCTATTATCACACTCCAAGAAACAATGTCCCTATTCTTCATGGAGATCCCATTGAAGAGTTTATGAGCTAATTCTAAGCTTCCACACTTCGAGTATATATCAACCAAACCAGTGGTGATGTCAGTCTTGGAAATAAACCCTGCTCTTATTAGGTAACCATGTATATTCAACGTCTGCTGCAGGTCTGCTACCATGGCATACGCAGGAAGGAGACTTTTCCAGGTTGCATCATCGGGCTTAATTTCGTCCAACAGCATTTGTTTGAAAAGTTCTAAAGATTCTCTTGCAAGCTTGTTATGAACACACCCGGAGAGAACTGCATTCCATGGTACAGTTCTCTTTTTAGATGTCCTGGAGAAAACCCTGAAACTAAGTTTAACACAATTACATTTTGCATAAAGGTCGATCAGTGCAGTTTCAACATTAACATCACATTCAAGCTTTTGCCTGATTGCCCAACCGTGCAAACATCTACCAAGCCTCAAATCAGGCAAATTCGTACACGCTGCAAGAAGTGAAGCCAGTGTCACCTCATTAGGCCTCACATCTTCAATCTGCATCATTTGACACAGCTCGACCGCACTTGTCCAATCAGCATGCAATATGTACCCATTAATCATGGTAGTCCAAGTCACCACATCCCTCTCCACCATCCCATAAAAAACTCTACTTGCTTCATCCACTCTTCCGCATTTCACATACATGTCCATCAAAGCATTTTTAACTGCCAATCTTTTCCCTAAACCCTTCTCCTCCACCAATAAATGCACCTCTCTCCCCACTTCCAAGTTCTTCAAATAACCACAAGCTGGCAAAACCGAAAGAACCGTTGCACAATCAGCCTCCACTCCACTATCCACCATTTCCCTGAAAACCATCACAGCCTCTTTAGCACCATCATTCCGAAAATACCCACTGATCATCGAGTTCCAAGAAACCACCCCTTTCTCTTTCATTGCATCAAACACTCTTCTAGCACCCTCTTTATCCCCACATTTCATATACATTGCCAACAAGCAATTCCCCACAAAAGTCCCCGACCCAAACCCACTTTTAACAGTCAACCCATGAACCAAAACACCCAAATCAAGCAACACCAAATCCCCACAAGCTCGAATAACAAATGGGTACGTATACTTATCCGGATAATGTCTACAAGACTCGAGCATTTCCACAAACAGTTTAAGCGCCCCACGAGGATACCCATATTCAGTGTACATTCTTATCATGGCCTTGTACGAAAGCAACGTTCGGTCAGACAATTCATCAAACAGTTTGCAGGCGTAATTCACCTGGCCGCATATTGCGTACGCCGAGATCAGCAAAGAAAGAAAGTGGGTACGGTTGGATAGCATGCCTAATGTTATAACATGGGCGTGGAGTTTCTTGGTGGTTGGCAGGGATTTGGCGGTGGTGCAGTGGCGTAAGAGTGACTCACATTGTCCAGAAGTAGTTGGGAGAAGGCGTTTCAGAGTTTTGGACAGAGATTGCGACGGGCCATTCATGAATGAATTTCCAACGACTGCTTTGCTAGTTCTGCTCTCTTGCTCTTGCAACCTTTGACCTACTTTAAACTTTTCACTCCTACTGTTTGGTACGGCTTAAAATTCAATTAAAATTAAAAATATGGCCGTTATTGGGTCCACCCGTCTAATAAAAGTCAACAATAACATTTATATTTTCAATTTTAATCCGATTTTAATCTCTATCAAACGCCCTCTTAATATGAGTCAAAATCAATAAATAATTTTATCATTCACAATTTTATACATGTTTGGTTATTTTATTTGCTTAATCTCGCTTGTTCTTTTTGACAAGTCTTTAACACAAAACTTGCTCTCTTTCTCATCCAAAATCTTCTGAAATAGAATTTATTAAGCCCTTGATCAAGCACCAATTTGGAAAAAAATATATTTTGGAATAGTATTTTGGTGAATATGTGGATAAAAAATAATGTAAAAATTCTCAATTTACAAGTAAAATTATTTTATTGGAGAATATGCGATTGAAAATGAGTTTTGAAAAAAAAAATGAATTTTTGATATAATGGGCTTGCTATTAAACTTTTAACAAATTTAATTATTAATATATTGTACAAGTAATTCATTATCCAAACATGTATATTTTAATGAAAAACTATTTCTTAACAATATTTTAGTTTATTAGAACACAAACAACCCTATCACTTGCTTGCAGTATCTCCAATGTAATTGTGGATTGCTTAAAAAATTTATGACAAGCAAAAATATTTGGTGTTAAAAAAAAAAAAAAAAACATTTCTAATGCAAGCGACAAGACTCTATCAAGCAGACCTGGTGGACAAAAAAATATGCAATGTCACGAGTTGGTGGCCAAGTTGATAGAGCAGGTAAACGCGAAAACCAAAGGTCACGAGTTCGAATTCCCTGCCAACACTTTCTAAGTCGAGCCTGTCGCACCGGGCTTGCCTAGTGCAGTTTATCTCTTTTGTGTGGTTTGTGAGTTACTGCATATGGGGCGAAATTTACCCAGTACACACTCATGAGTAGTCGTTGCGGACTTCTATGTAAAAAAAGGGGGGGGGGGGGTGGGTGGACAACGTCTAGATGGAGTTCTTAATGTAAAGGCTCTGTTAGACATTTAACTCAACAACAATTAACATTACGTTGACATGGATTAAAATCTAAGGGTCCGTTTGATAGAAAGATGGAAAATGGGTGGAAGGAAAATGTTTTACAGGGAAAAGAT
>CAIGRS010064706.1:0-19462 GCA_903798395.1 Fraxinus floribunda | reverse complement strand
TTGAGGGGGGTCCGGGTCCCCCCCACCTCCGCCCCTGATCATCAGGACAGTGTCTCCGTAGTCATTGTCAGTTGTATCCCATTTGAGATGTGTAACCATGTGTATTTATTTCCGGACAAAAGAAAAATTCTAAGTTTTCAGTTTCCCTCGTGGACAAGCTATCTTCACTTATTACCAATTCACAGCTATACTAATATGTAGTTAGCAATGGAGACAAGAAACAACTGGAAAGATGCAGTAACTACAATAATCACAATGAAAAGACGCTGCTTATTTTGAAAAAGGTTTCAAGATTTAGATTATTGTCAGGCGTCAATCATCAACTCAACATCAAACTACCAATAACTCGTACAATTTGTACAATTGTGCTATCAATCATTCGACTCTTCAAAGAGACACTAGACTAGCATTCACAAGCAGTGTCATCGCGAAATTTAGAGGTAATGCCCAAGTGTTACACGACAACAAGCTTGCACACAACTGTGATAAATAATGCATATGAACATTTACCAGTAATTTTTTTTTTTTTTTTTGAAGTTTATGAGAAATTTAATGGATAGGAACAGATTAAAATTATTCAACATTGTACAAAGAGATCCTACTTGGTTTTGAACACGAGAGCATCTTTTTTAATAATATCTAGGACACTGTCGTGCTAGAGGATGCCTGTACTCATAATTGAGATGCAAGATCTCTGTAGTAGAGATAGAGGAGCTTGCATAAAATATCAACTTAGAGTTAAGGATGTGATCGAGTCAACATCTATCACGACCATTTATGATGGTAGAACTGTAATTAGAAAGGTTAGAGATGTTGATGATATACTGCTACTTTTACACAATCATTGGATTTGATAGATATCCCTTCTACACAACATAGTTTGTAGAAAGGATCTCAGAGACCCAACATTGATGATTGTAAAAGTAAAAGCTGCAAGACCTCACCTTCTCCTCCACCTTCTTAAACAATGTAGATACAGTTGTTTGAACAAGAGAAGCGTGAGTGTTGTGAGAGAGATCTTTAGATTTGACAGTTCGTTTAAGGTGATCTGAAGCTGGAATGGGCTCTGTGGCATCCACATTGTCAATGTCGAAGACTACCGGGCAGCTACGTTCAGTTTGTGTTATTATTTAAGGAAATCAGTGTGTAGAAGCTGAAATCACATGTTGTGTTTCACGAGGTATATGGAAGCTTCAAATATCCATGACTTAGTCACACAAAGGTCAAGGGACAAAAAAATAATATCCAATAACTAAGAAATATTGTTGAGAAAAAAATTATAAGGATATTTATTCCTGTTTTCTGTACGACACCAACTTCCTCATCCTCTTCTTCAAAGGTTTCAGCATCTGTTCCAATAAAATCATCCCCAGAAGATGCTTCTGCAAACCTGCCCACAGACTTTTTAAGCATCACCAAAATAACTTAAGGCCGAGAGGAATTTTAACAAGAACTCAAGGAAGCAAAACAAAGCAAAGGACAGTGCCTTGTACAAAAATAATTGATCTCATGTGACTTCCAAAAAGATATGATGTAAATTATTGCATCCTAGCAAAAGGTAGTGCTAGTAGTTATTGGTAAATTTAAATGCCTCGTAAGTGAAACAAGAGAAAAACGGTCTGCATATATATGTCCATAAATTCTACAGCTCAATCTTATATATTCTCTTCGAGATATTCTTCGGCACATAAAGCGACAGTTGCTGCTTTGACCAATGAGAGGAGAAACAGCTTATGTGAAACTGATGATTGCTCATAATCACATATTTCCTTCGCCAGCGAATCAAAATTTTAAGTGTAATAACATGGACTAAAACAATCATAGTTGTTTCGGGTTCTTGTCAATCTCTAGTCATTTCATACTCATCTGATAGATACTTCCTCTGTCTCATGTTGAATTTCTACATTTCCTTTTTGACATGTCTGAAATTTGTCTATGTTTTCAAGATATAATTATTTTTGTCGAGAAATAGAATTTGTAATATGTGAAGAAAGGATATGAAACAAGTTTAAGAGAACAAGATATCCTTGTCAAGAGCAGAGTGAAATAAAAAATGTTACATTAAATCAGTCAAATAAACCATCCCAGTTCCTTGGTAAATCATTAATAGCTATCCCAAATAAATGACCCTGAACTACCTTTAATAAAATAGTCCCACTAAATTATTTTTCCGATGCAAACTTAAAAACATAATGTTCTACATAAAACTTTATCTCACACATTAAATTAAATTGGCGAACTATACAAAACCTATATGTTTTAAATTCTGTACTAAAAACATGCAGACAAGTAAAATCACAATTCTCAACTTGGGGCAAGGAAGATATGACATCAAAGAGAGGTTGAAATGTTGAAAAAAATGATTAAGTGCTGTATAAGTAGCCAGTTTTTTTAGCCTAGGCTTAGCTTAGGACCTCACAACTTGTCATATTTGATTCGGTATAAAATTATCTATGCAGCTTTTGTCATGCAAAAAAAGGAAAGGAAAATACTTGAAAGTTTTCCCTGCAGTCCTAGCTGAATGCCGAGTAGGAGTTACTTCAATTGATTCTTTTCCATTATTTTGACTATCAGTTAAATCATCCTCCAGTGAATCTTTTGGCGAATCTTGTTTCACACATTTCATTGCAGATTTTATAAAACCTTGTCTTCCATCACAAGGTGCACCTGCACCACCCTTGAAATCATACTCTGCATGTTGTTCCTGGGCACAACCAGGACACAGGAAATTTTGTCAAGGATATCTGGGAAAATATTTGGTGATAAACTCGTATTTTGGCATGCTTTTCGTATCTCTATAATTACAACTTTGACCAACTGAAAGCAGGGTGTTCTCTTTCTATTAAGTGCAAGTGAAACAAATTCACAGTAAACTAACCAAATTCAGATCCTTTGGAAATTCCAGCTGTAACTCTTCTGGATTCTCATCTTTCTTTCCAATCCACCATGCATCAGAAAATACTATCTGGGGAAGAAAGAAACAAGAATGCATGATTTCGACCTCAAGAAAAGTGAAAAGATGGAACTAAAATGCATGTGGAAATCAAATATCAACAAATTACTTGGTAACTGATTATGGATTGTATCATATCAGATGTTATTTTAAACATCCAATTCGAAAACTAAGTGGCGAAGGATGAAGTAGCCATAGACACTGAAGATTGCCTTGGGAACCATACTGATCAGGGTGGGACAACGTTTTTTTTTATTCTATCTTTGCTCAGGTTCCATTTAAGGTCAGTCACGTAGTGTTACAACCCCACCAGATTTTAAAACCATTTCAAAAGACATTATCCGATAATATTTGTTAACACCCAGTTCCCAATCCAACCACCACCACCCAAAAGAAAGAAATGAACTCATACGCCAATACCATTTGTCGTGAACTCCACTTCTTATCGTTTTGAATACTAATATGAATGGGTCCTTGCTATAAATATTTCTTGCATCTTAATTAAAATTGAATGACTTGTTTGACTTATTAGAGAAAGGCTAGTTTGACTTATAATGGTTAAAAACTTTTTTCCAAAAACTTCCAAAATAGTAAAATTTCCCTCGTGTTTGGTGTCATATATTGTGTGTTATTATGCAATTTTTTTTTTATCTAAAATACATAAATTGATACGAAATATAAAAAACACGTGAATAAAATTATTTTCCCTCTTCCAATAAAAAGGAATAGAAATTTGAGTTAGTAACCACAAATTCAAACCCAAATGAATGCAAAAAGAACATACAAAGTCACATAATACTCACATTTTTGTATTAACTAAGCTAACAAGCAAACAATAATATGAGCATAACTACTTCCAATTTACATCCTCCTTCTTTTACATATTTTTCCTCCACAACTTTAAATGTTATATCTGGGTTTATTTTGTGGGTGTTAGTTGATCAAAATTTATGCGTGAATAAGAACCTGTGTATATGGACTGAACTGGTTCAACTAGAAGTTAGGGTCATTGCCCGTGGAATCTAAGCTAAGCCAGGTCTTGTGCATACTGACAGAAGACGTTAACTTTTATAAGTCTAACTTTGTAATTCTAGTGAAGTTTTTAATGCACCTTCAAACATTTGGTATGCCTTTTCACATGAATTTCTGATACCAGAGCTACAATGGAACCTTAAGGATACAAAATGAAGAAAACATAGGCAAGCATGTAGTGCATACATTAAGCCCTTGTTTGGTAGAGGTTAATATCAGTTTTTGAATTGATGAAATGTGTGATTGAAAAGTTGTGGTCCCATGAAATACGTGATTGAAATTAATTGTTGACTTTGACTTAGAGCTAAGTGTTTGGTTGGGAAAGATTATTTTAAAGTGAAAAATAAATTTTTTTTTTTTTTTGGAAAATATGTGGTTAAAATTAGTAAAAATTATGGGCCACGTGCAATATTATTTTATGAAGGATACGTGCTTGAAAATGAGTTTGAGGAAAAATGATTTTCAAAATAAGTTGTGCCAAACAAACGATAGACTTCGTTTTGAATCAAAATTCTTGATACGAAAATTTTCCAAAAATTGTAAAAGTTTTTATTCTTTTTATTTGAAAAATTGAACACCCACAACTACTAAACATCCCGTCTTTATTCTCGTGTTTCTCCATATTCTCTACATAAGAACCATCAAGCATCGATACATGATATCCATCCATCAAGACCAGGAATAGAACATGCAGTAGTTGCAAGCACACTTTGGAAAGAACTCCACATGCTTCAAAATCAACTATCAGTTTCTTGGAAGTAGAAAGCTTATGAGTTCTAGAAGCCAACTTATGAAATAACATCACTGGTTGCATAGGAGGTATTCCTAAGTATATTGAGCTATAATAGGGATTCTCTGCTGTACATTCCGCTATCTCAATGTCTGATGTGGAAAATAATAATAGAGAAGTGAGTCATGAGAGTTACTTAATTACAACTTCAAAAAAAAATAGACGAAGCAAACAAAACATAGATAAGGTATCCAATGAAACATGAGGAAGGACGGTGTGTTTACCATTTAGGATGATGCAAGTCCAGCAGATGAGAAAGAAATAGTACTACGGTTTGATAAATAACTAAGTACAGCTTTCTTAAAATAATAAAATTGGCTATTGCACACATACACAGACATTTAACAAATACAGGGAGTATTGCAATCGCAGGATGAAATTAAGAATATTCTGATGGTTGCACATATGAAGGTCCAAAATGTGAAATATTAAATGTCAATCATGGATGAGGAAATGTGTGACAAGAAAACTGGCAGAAAGAAATACAAGAAAATACTTACCATATTGTCGAAGTAATCCTCACACATCACACTCTTCCCACCTCTGGAAAACTGCAGAGTCAAATACCTATTTTTCGGATAGATAATGGTCCCAAAAAGCTTCAGTTGACCCTACGCATTTGAAGAAAACATAATCTGTATTTGTTTGGCACTTGTTAATTGAGAATCTGTCTTATCAAACATATCCATTAGAACGTCAAACATGATAAAATCATGAGTTCCTACACTATTTCCCTTCCATTTTCCTGTCAAAAGGTTAGAAGTGATTCAGGTAAATGTATATAATTTTGTAAAAATAAATTATTGTTGAAGATTGCTGAAATTCATTTTATGAACTCCTACTTCTACCATAAGCAGATACAAAATTGCAACTCTGTAAGCATTACATATTGTCATTCCTGTTTAATTTTCTTAGTAACCTCCCAGTTTTAAGGATGACTAGGAAACTTCATCGTTTCTAAAGTACCTGGAAACCAACCAAAAATTCAACATACTAATCAAAGGAACAAAAGACTGGTGCTAGAGCAAGTTCATTAGACCTGCACAACAGAGTACACCATTTGAAGCACACCGAACAACACGTCTCAGTCAAAGTTCGAGTTCATTTCACCCAAATCAAAATAACGTATCAAGTCAAAAACTCACAACAAGCACAACAAAGATAATAAAAAAACATACTAAACCTGGGGGAAATCAAGATACAGAATGGGGTTTCGCGTGCCAAGGTCTTTAAGCTCGCCGATTTTCCCACCGGAAATCGGACCAAGAAGGCCCGGAAACGAGAAGAGAAATCTGTTCTTGCGCTGAGATTTTTTAAGTATATCGGTGCCGTGATGTTTGGTCACGATTTTCGACGGGGCAAGAGCACTTGATGGCCCAACTCTTGATGGATTTTCAGATAAAATGGTTTTGGAAAACGCCAATTTCTTCAACCTCTTTCTCTCTTCTACTTCTGGGTTTGATGCCACAGCTTTCTCTTCCTTCTTAACATCTCGACCCATTCTCGCTGTCTATAGCTCGTTCCCTCGCTCAGAGATTTTATGGCGCGTCTGGGTAGGCGGGAGAGAAGTAGAATATAAATGGGGATAAAAATAAAACACAGGAGGTCACCCTAGTTTCAATTTAAGTTCATTTTGATCCCTTCACTTTTAGTGAGATAAAAATAAACATATAAATTATAATAAACGGAAAAAGAAAATAAAAGCACCCAGTAGTGCGATAATGGCATAAATAAAAAAAGCACACGATTTTAGTTGAAATAGGATAAAATCGAAGCAATCGAACTGGACAGAATGGCCGCTTACACACTTCGACCCCCTTTCATCTTCGTTTACAACTAAAAATTTACGATTCCAATTTCACTCACTAGTCACTCTTCAGTAGGGTTTAATGGTATATCTGAAACCCTCTGGTATCCAAATGGAAGTATAAGAGAAATTATTTATCTATAAGTTACTCCAATTAAGTTATAAAAAAGCGAATCTCATTCGAGCCTCCGATTTCTATTCAACTTCAGTCGATCGATCCATACAATGGTGGCGAAGATGGAGAAATCGGCAACGGATCTTCTGACATCACCGGGTGTGAGTTCCCTGTTCAAATACCTGAAACTAAAAACGAAGCAACAGGAGCTTTTGATCCGAGTAACGATCCTGTGTTTGGTCTATGTATTGGCATTTATTACGCGTCTGTTTAGTGTGTTGCGTTATGAGAGCATGATCCACGAGTTTGACCCGTATTTCAATTACCGGGTCACTCAGTTTTTGACTCAGAAGGGATTCTATGAGTTCTGGAACTGGTTCGACTCGGAGAGCTGGTACCCACTTGGGAGGATTGTTGGTGGGACACTCTATCCCGGTCTCATGGTCACAGCCACCCTGATTTACTGGACTCTCCGGTTTCTAAGGTGCATATCATCATTTTTATGTTGCATAAATATGTGTATATACTATATAACATGCATGTATGTATGTGGGCTTGTACATTTATGATTTAACTTTGGATAATGTTAGTGGGATATAACTGTGAAGATTGGGATGATACTTGGGACTAGAGATGTGACATATTTGGAGGTACACAGGAAAAATTGAAGGCATATTTATTAAAAATTTATGGAAGCATGATTCGCCTAGACACAAAAGGTTCAAACTTTACGGAAGTTCGATTCACCTATACACAAAGGTGCAAACTTTAAGCAAATATTGTTTGGGAAACTAACTTGGAAATGCTTGGATATGAATTGAATTTTTATTTTGTTTTATTATGCTGTTGTTTGCTTGTGTGTTGTAGAAAATAGTGAAAATTCTGAATATAATGCTGTGATCTGAATCCATTTCTATACAATTCATGATGACGGTAATGGATTTTATTGGAAGAAGAATAGAAGAATATGGAGATGAAAAAAAATAGCTACTTCCAATAGGTTTTTCAAAGAATACATTTTTTAATTTTACTTTTTTTTTTTTTTTTTGTGTGTGTGTGGAGGGAGGGGATGCATTATGCATCAAGTAGCAAATAGAAGAAAATTTAGGCTATAACAATTTATGAGATGGAAATGATTTAGATGACAAAACAATCAGTAGTTAATGCAACAAATAAATACTAATGGGAAGAAGAAAGTGTCTGCCAAATGCATCATGTGTCTAAAACTCAAGAATAATAATTTCACAGTGATGCATTAACATAATTGCATAGACATAGAGGTAAGTAAGCCCCTGTTTGGACCCCATTTTTTATCAAACTCATTTTCAAGCACTCCTTCCATAGGCTCCACAATTTTTATCAACTTTTCAACCACCTATTTCATCAACTTTTTTGAAAATCTACTAAAATTCCGATTTTTAGCAAAACCAATCCCAGGCTTATATTGATACCTTTTCTAAGATTTTTCTGATTGGTCTTGTACTTAGGATTCTCACTCAGTGGCTCTTCTAATAGAGCAGTACTGGGTAGCTATTTAATACTGGCAATCTATGGTGGTTGGTGAGAGATGGCAATGATTTAGATGATAATAAAACCATTAGTTAATGCAACAAACAGATACTACTAGGAAGAACGTGTGTGCCAAATACTACACATCTAAACCTCGAGTGTGAATAATTTGACATGGATGCATTAGTATTTGCACCTACAATCGTACTTTTTGAGATTTTCTTGTTAGTCCTCTACCTTCTTATGGCAATGTTATAAAAGATGAATCGGGTATTGAGGCGTTTATCTCCATGAGACAAGGGCAAAACCTCAAGATAAAATAATACTCCTTCTGTCCCACAAATATAGGCTTATTTTTCATTTTCACGCAGATTAAGAAAATGTATTAATATAGTTGGAACAATAAAATTTACTTACATTTTTCTAATATACCCCTACATTGAATAATGATTTAAATAAGAGTAGTTCATATTTGTTGTTAACAATACACATTAAATAGGGGCATACTAAAAAACTAACAGATCAACCATACTCTCAACAAGAATAGTGGCCTGTAATTTTGGATATACGATAAAAGAAAACAATCATATCTTTATGGGATGGAAGGAGTAAAAAAATTCGTAAATATAAGAATACAAAAGTATATTCATAATATAACATGACCCCTTTCAAAAAATCCATAACAAAGCTAATAACAAAATTCAAAGTCTAACGTACAAAAAACGATAAAATTAATCAAGAAACTAGAAAATAATAAGGTTTGAAATTAGCAAGCATGATTTAAAATATGAGTTAGGGTTCTCACTCTCTAAGTCTGCTAATGGGGCAGTACTATGTACGAATTTAATCGTGGAAATATGTGGTGGTTAGTGAGAGACCAAACAAAACGCGGATGTTAGAGAACCACATCAAAAAAATTTTGGTGATGCTAGTAGGATGTAACTGTGAATGTGTGAGCTCTGTGCATTACTTACAACATAAAAACATGAGGCATAAATATTCATAACTTACACATATTTTCCTGTACCTGAGAAATATTTAAGAAATAAGAAAGAAATGATAATTACTTTCCTCCATGATAAAGATCGTCCAAATTCTCTATGATAGTTGAAAATTTTAGTGATAATCATAATTGTTAGAATTATCATTTTTTCTGTTATTTTGAAACTATTTATACCAGTTTAGAATATATATCTACAATTTTTTATGCAAGTACTAATATTTTAACCAAAAATGAGTATTTCGATGGATAGTTGACTTGTGTGCATGTGTGTGTTACATCTATGGATATGTACTTGTATGTATAATTATGTACATCTGAAACACTTTCAGCAGTTTGGCCTCAACAATCATGTTTGATAACTCTGCAATTTCATGAGCTCTTTCCGACTTTGCAATTCCAATTTGCAGTTACGATAATTTATTTATACTTCACAAAGTCTCTAATCTAATTCTATCACAGTACCAGTTTCATTTATATTGGGTCTCAAAGAGTTTTGGTATCATCTTCCAGGTTTGCCATCCACATTCGTGAAGTTTGTGTACTAACTGCACCGTTCTTTGCATCAAATACCACTCTCGTTGCTTACTTTTTTGGGAAAGAGTTATGGGACTCTGGGGCAGGACTTGTAGCAGCTGCGTTAATTGCCATTTGCCCTGGTTACATCTCAAGGTCGGTTGCGGGTTCATATGATAATGAGGGGGTTGCTATATTTGCGCTGTTGCTCACTTTCTATTTATTTGTCAAGGCTGTGAATACTGGTTCACTTGCTTGGGCGCTGGCCTCTGCTTTTGGGTACTTCTATATGGTTTCAGCATGGGGTGGTTATGTTTTCATCATTAATTTGATCCCACTATATGTAATGGTTCTGTTGATTACTGGGAGATACTCAATGAGATTGTACATAGCTTATAATTGCACTTATATCTTGGGGATGTTGCTCGCAATGCAAATTCGTTTTGTGGGCTTCCAGCATGTTCAGTCTGGAGAACATATGGCAGCAATGGGAATGTTTTTCTTGATGCAGGTATATCTTTGTTGTTACCCTGTGTCTAAGAAAATCCCCTTCCCCTCTCTAGGGATGGAGAACATGATGTACAGGCAGGTTGAATTTGGTGAAATCCTCCTTTTTTTATTATGTAGAATCTGAGAAAAGTTTGCCTTTTAGTTTGTAAAGCAGTTAAATTTGAATTCTCTTATGGAAAGCAAGTTGTGGAAGTTTGATCACAATTTAGATTAAATTGTGCATCTATCATGTTTCTGAAATACCAATTTGAATTATGTTTACAGAGGCAACAATAATTCGTCACATTTTTTTATCTTTATAAGCAGCAGCCCTTAACACACAAGAATTTGAAGATCACACAAAGTTCACTACATGGAGGTTGATCTCATGATTTTTCCCCCGATATGATCTCACTATGAGAGAAGTTGTATAGGAAAATAAGTATAATTCAACTGCAAGATATTTGCGTCATGTAGTTCACGTTTTACTTCTGTGTTTGTTTTGTAGCTTTGCCTAATTTAAGTTGCTTACTAATTCAATTCGGTGATAGTTATGCCCTCCAATTGATGCATTTGTGGAAACCATGAGGTAGCAGAAAAGAATTGTTGTTTTCCGTTGAAACATAGTTATTCATAATTTAGCTCTCATTTTGTCCTTTTCCCCTCTTATCTATACTTGCCGATAAATTTGTTCCATTTCAGTATGCATTATTTACGTGCTGCTTTCAACTTCCTTTGTAGGTATTTTATTTCCTGGATTGGGTCAAGCACTTGCTGAATGATCCGAAGTTGTTTCACACATTTCTGAGGATTACAGTGACCTGTGCGGTAGGTTTTGGTGCCATCGCTCTGGGTGTTGGTACTGCTTCTGGTTATATCTCTCCATGGACGGGGCGATTTTACTCTCTCTTGGATCCAACTTATGCAAAGGATCACATTCCCATAATTGCATCTGTATCTGAACATCAACCGACAGCATGGTCATCGTTCATGTTTGATTTTCATATATTGCTTCTCCTTTTCCCAGCGGGTTTGTATTTCTGCTTCAAGCGGTTGTCAGATGCCACAATATTTATAGTGATGTACGGTCTCACAAGCATGTATTTTGCTGGAGTCATGGTTCGGTTAATTCTTGTTGCTACACCTGCTGTATGTCTTATTAGTGCCATTGCAGTCTCAGCCACTATTAAGAATTTAACTCAGTTGTTGCGGGCAAAGAGCAAAGCTTCTCATAGTGCCTCTGGCAAAGGAACCACTAGCACCAAGGCTTCTTCTAAGGTTGGTGACTGGGCTTCACATGATGTTTCTTTTAGTATAATGGTCTACAAAGTATTTGATTAAGCCTCCGTTTGGCTTCCATTATTCCACATTATAATGAGAGGAATAGTAATTTCTTGGAGAATGTGTGGTTAAATGGGAAAAGGTCAAGACAGATCCAAATAGAAAGTAAATTGTCTGACCATGAGATATTTACTGCAAATGAGTAAATCAGAAGACGAACAACACGATTGATGTGTAAAGTATGTGACATAGATGTGAACTACTTATTGGTTCAACTAATGGCATGAGTCAGTGAAAACAGACGAAGTATATATGAAGAGAACCAAGAGTCTTTAAAGGCCCCGAGCTTTCTTTTAAAATCTGAACGATTTTCATTTATTTTTGAAGAAAACTTGTGCAAGCGTAGGTTTTGAGTGAGCTTTTTGTTCCAACAAGGACTTGCTCCAACTTTTGAAAACACTAAACACTACTTATTCAAACCCTTCTATATTTCCTTGTATAACTGAAATATATGGAAACAATAACTTGCATACAGAAATGTCTGGAATTATGGAAACTGTTCCTGAAGTGTAAAAACCATTTATTTATGTACAAAATGTATTTTACACCAAGAATGAATGCTAACAAGGCCTCAGCTTAGGGTAAATATTGATATTAGAATGCCTCTCTAGATAAGCCCTACTAAAGCTGACTGCTTCCTGTAAATGTCTGTGGTTTTTTGTTTTTACTTTTATTTTGCTACTCTTACCCTCTTATTCTTATGATAAGTTCCACATTTCTTACTACATGTTTGATTTTTCTTGAGGCTACTAATATCTGCATTGTTTCTTGAACCTCTTGTGGTTGTATTATTTATGGCTTAATGTTCATGCTGTAATTTAAATTGAAGGTGAACTTGTCAAGTTTCTAGAACTAGTTACTTGTTGAGAACAATATTACTGGCTCTGTTTAACTAATTTATTCATATAAAGATAAATAAACAGACATAAATGCAAAAGAAATTATGCCTGGTATTCAAAGTGGAGCTAATGGGGTACATGATTAATTTACAATGGAAATAAGTAACATAACCAGAAATATTTGACCAAAGAAAAAGGAGAAATGCTTCTACAATTTCTGAACATCCTTTATCTCAAAATCCAATTCTCTAGATTAGTATACGTGTGATCATGTATAGAATTATCTTGTCAAGAGATTACCACCATTGAGGTCCACGATTAAGCCAAAAGATAAAAAAAAATATGTTAGATATTATCTCACAGTTGATTTATATTCTCTTTGTATCTTATACGAGACACAATTAGTACACGTGTCTTGCTGGATGATATCCTTCCCTTCTTTACGTCTTTGAGTTCTTTCCTTATGCAAACTGAAAGTGACATTAAGAAATCATCTGTGCATGTGATTATTTATTCATCGGATAAACATAAGTGCCGGGGGTCCATCCTAAATTTGGTCTGGCAACAGTACATAAAGATACTAATTGGCTACTATAGATATTGAAATACGAAGTACATGATTTGTCTAAGTACCACGTATCATATTTGGCACTTTCTCTGCCATTAAGAACATGTCAACTCGCATCCATCATAAGTAGGTAAATTGCTAATGAGGTCTTGATGTGAATGGTATTTGCTGTCTTTCTGGCTTATCAGTGATTTCTGCATAATATTCCTCACAGTGCTGGTAAACTGGTAATGTTTCTTGTGTATGTTGTGCTACCAGGGTTCACTGGATCAATCACTACCATTTCAGAAAAATGGTGCTATTGCATTGCTTCTAGGTGCATTTTACTTGCTGAGTAGATATGCTATCCACTGTACCTGGGTCACTTCTGAGGCATATTCATCTCCTTCAATTGTCTTAGCTGCAAGGGGTGCCCACGGGAATCGGGTCATTTTTGATGATTATCGTGAAGCCTACTTCTGGCTGAGGCAGAACACTCCTCCAGATGCCAAGGTGATGTCATGGTGGGATTATGGCTATCAAATCACTGCCATGGGGAACAGAACTGTAATTGTTGACAATAACACCTGGAATAACACACATATTGCTACTGTCGGACGTGCAATGTCATCTTATGAGGATGAAGCATATGACATAATGAGATCACTAGATGTGGATTATGTGTTAGTGGTATTTGGAGGTGTTACAGGCTATTCTTCTGATGATATTAACAAGTAAGGATTTAATTCTGTACTTCTATAAATAAGTAAGGATTTATTTTCTCTCTTTGAAGATATTTGTCTCAATTTATTTTGATGCCTTTTACTATGTCTGAACAGGTCTTTGTTAGTATATCCAAATTCATTTTTTTCATTTTATTTGGACAATTACCGAAACAAATATGGCCAAGAAGGAAAAAAAAAAAGAACTTTGACAACATGTACCAAAGTTTGTTGGATTTAATTGTAGATGGAAAGATCACTTTTACTTTATTAGCAAAAAGTTTTATAAAGTTTTCATGAAATTCAAACTTAAAAATATTTGGACTATAACCCTGCTACAGATTAGGCTGAGGAAATTATTAGAAGGGAAGTTTTCCTTATGCTAAATATCATTGTGGTGACCAAGTACTAGTTCCGCTGAAAAAAAAAATATTACATTGACATGCTTATAAGACACACCAGTGGCGACTGGAAAGATCGCAACATTATTTTTGGCCAATGTGCCAGTATTTCAGAGCGTGCAAATAGAGTATTTGGTACTGTATACTGTGCAGTTGCTAGTTCTATTTATCTGAAGTAATCTTTATCAATAAATCTGTATATTTTCTTTTACTGTTTTCGTTTTGGTCATTCTTTCTCTGGTTTATCCTCTGCTTCAATCACAAATTGATTTAACTACTTTGGTGATAGATTTTTGTGGATGGTAAGAATTGGAGGGGGAGTCTTTCCTGTGATCAAGGAACCTGATTACCTTGTTAATGGTGAATATCGTGTCGACAAAGGTGCAGCTCCAAAGATGTTGAACTGTTTAATGTAAGTTGATTTTTCCCACTTATTAGGTCGCTTATTTAAAGTCTCATTGATTCTAGTTGTATTCATTTATTAATTTCCTTGACTAGTCCCAATCACTTATTATAGCAGTCAGTTTTCTATGAATGATTTACGTCTCTCATTGGTCGGTTGAAAGATGGGAGCATAGTTCTGACTTCTGAGAATGTAATTGTCTGTGCAAATAGTTCAAATTTATGTTTAAACCAACTTGTAGGTGTGAGATGCTTTCCACCCTGGATCAGATTAATTATGTTGCAGGAGCTATTTGTAGTGTGCACAAACTTCTTTGTGGGTAAGATTCCCACCCACCCATCCAAACAACGACAAAAGACACATAAACCGAAAATAACTCATCTAATCCCAACCACCCTTTGTGCCTTGTGTAGGTGGGAATCTTCCAACTTAAATGAACTTAACCTTATACCATGTGTAAATTGCAGTTTACTTGTACAGTTCTAATATCATTTATAACTTTCCAAAACCACAATTGCTGGCCTTAGTATCTGATATTTAACCTGGTTTCAGTATCTTGAGTTCATACCAATCCCAGTTCCTTCGCTAATGTCTTTTAGTTTTGTCACTGTCAATGCAGCTTGCAGAGATATTTACAACTTTAGAGCCAACTGACAATCCTAATATTTCCTGCACATAAACCTTTTGAACCATTGTACAGCTAACAAAGTGCAAGAGTCCAAATGTATTTTCAATGACTGAATGTTGAAAATGCTCCTTATCTAAATAGTTTAATACCTTGGAAGTCATATATTTGCAATAAATAAATAAATAAAAATAAAAATAAATCAAACAAAACCATGTATGAATCGTGATGCATCCGATCTTAAGGTTTAAAGTCTTTCTGTGATCAATAATTGTAGACCTGATATAGCTTCAGGCTTTTTGAAGAGCAAAGCAGCATGTAGGCAGTTGTTTTCTTGTACGCAGTACGTGCCTACGAGTTGTTAATCTACATTAGTTCTCCACCAGTAAAAGTATGTTTGCTCAACTAACTATGTTCAGTAATCATAGCTCAAACTACGCAAATTCAGCCTGCATTTTGTTATCCTGTATGATTTTCCATTCATATATTCTTATATTTTGGCTGTAATAAATTGTACAATTCTCTTCGATCTTTTAAGGCTTGTGGTTTCTCACTGAGAAATTTAGCTTAATCATATATGTTGTTACTTGTATGTTGTACATAGTATTTTCATGGAATGGTACTTGTCAATGAAAATAAATACACATATTTGTTGTTTTGATGAGCGACTAGATTCAGTTTTCTGAGGCTTACATTTCAACTGTGACAATATTATTATTTGTTGTTTCACTTCAGAGTTTAATTCGATTATGTTTCTAACATTTGGAACATTGAGTACTAATGAGCGGATTGTGCACAACACAGAGCCTCTCTCTCTCTCTCTCTCTCTCTCTCTCTCTCGCATGAATTCATTTGGTTATTTAAATTTATCATTCCCGTTGGTTATTAGGTACAAGCTCTCTTACTACCGGTTTGGTGAGCTGACAACAGAATATGGCAAACCTCCTGGGTGAGTAAACTATTTTCCTTCTCCATTTCTCTAATGATCTGTGAGAGTTTTACTCTCTTCTCGTTTGTGTGATGATATTTAAATCGTTTTCCTGTTAATGAATAATAAATACATAACCTGAATGATACTTTTAACTCGTATCACATGTTAATTATAATCAGAAAAATGCTTCAAGTGAAGCTGCAGTGCCCTATTATGTTGATAAAAAAAAACCTGAAACAGTATTGCATATTATGTGTTCGAAGAATAATTCTTCCAAGTGAATTAGGAGTGCCCTAGTATTTTCATAAAAAAACCTAAAACAGTGCACCTGCAGCTCTCAAACATTGTACTTGCATGCCACTAATGCTGAATGACAATGGAATAGGTCAGAGTCCTGCAAACATCTCTGCCCATATCTCAGTTGTAGTGGTAAAGATCCTTATTTTCATCAAGAACCAAACATGGATTATAAGCTGAAGGCTACGGCAAAATTTCTCTTCCATATTAGACCTGCTAACACCTGAAATAGGTGATTGAACAATAATGGATTTTCGAATTTGTCCACCTTATTATTAATTTTGTGGAGCCCTCCATCAGCATACCTGAATAAGTTTCACAAATCGCTTATAGTTGGAAGCCCACTAGATTGATAGAAGACCATGCTTTTTTTGGCAACAACTGGATGAATCAGTTAATGACTGAAAGCCTAATGCTGTGAAGCACGGACACTCCTACTAGAACAGCATGTCTGCGCCTGACACTTGTTTGTGGGCACTGACTCATCGAACACTCCAGATCATGTATCTGACAAGTCATATGTTGTGTCCTATATTTTTATGTACTTTTAAAATTTTTGACACCTTTGGATACTTGAGAGACACTCATCGAGCAAGTGACCGACTTGCCAAATGCCATGTGTCATCAGTCCTGTCCTATTAAAATGTATAATTAATATATCAATATAAAATTGTAAAGAATTTAAATTGACAAGTCTGGGTCCTTTTTTGAAAAATTACACGTCTCTCAAGTCTTGTGCTTAGATAGGTATGTTAGGTGTGATCCTGTGTGGATTTTTACTTTCTGGTGATGGTATCTAGAGCATAAGGGATTTGGTTGTCTCTTGGGATGGGTGAGATGTACTGTTATTTCAAGTCCTGGATTGCAGTCATTGACCCGCCACACTACTGGACTGAGGGTTGGCTTAGACAGGCAACAAAAATAGCTCTCTCAATATGCACCTAGTACATGGGAAGTCTTTCTCTATGTCGGGAAAAAATGGAATTTTCTATTGCGACTGGCCCATTACTGGTTTGTTATATGTTAACATTTCAACCTAATATTTGTTTGAATGTTTCTCTGTGGTCTTTTATTATGGACATATTTGAAATTTGCTGCATAATAATTTATAATCCTATTAGTAGAAGTTGGGGAAGGCGTGATTGCTATCCATTAGTTTACAGTTGACTGTTTGGTTCTCTATTGTAACATCTGTACTTATCCAGAATAAACTGCGAATGCAATTTTGTTTCGTTATGACAGATATGATAGAGCAAGGGGGGTCGAAATAGGAAATAAAGACATAAAGCTTGAATATTTGGAAGAGGCATTTACCACGTCTAACTGGATAGTCAGAATTTACAAAGTCAAACCACCCAAGAATAGGTGGTGATTGACACCTTTCTTCCTATCTCTTCCCCTGCCTGGACTCCTGAAGTGAGAAGTGAGTCTTGCATAAATTAGGTAGAAGACTATTTATTTTTCCTTTTTTGTAACATTTAGGCCTCCAATTTTCCAGAATCCTCCATTTTGCAGATCTTATCGCATCACTCACTTGTATAATCAAAATTACTAAATTTCTGTTTGAATTGTGCGGATTCTTAACTTGTTTAAGAAATTAATAGCATTGAGTTATAAAAATCGTTGGACTGCCTAATTTATATTTAGAATTTGTAATGTTTTGATATTTCATTTTTGCCATCTTCTATTGCTGTTCTGTCATATGAAGCAGCTAACTTAGATTCTTACCACCAGTTTACCCCCAAAATACATATTGGAATTGAAGTCCCCTCATATCCCTTGTGTTGAATTTGAACACTTCTGTTCTACCTCTTTCAAAATAAGAGGATATTTAGGGAATGTGCTCTTTGTGTTTCAATTTTATGTTTTGAAGTTTCTAAAAATGCGTTTTTTTTAGCCATTCTGAAAAATCGTTTCTGAAAACATAAAAATGAAAAACGCGTTTACTTTGAAATTTTGAGAATTTTTTTAATAATATTTTATTCAAGAAATCTAATTATTCAATAAGTTTCTATAGTTTAATGTTAATATAGTATTAAGTAACATATAAATTTTGAAATTGGTGAATCTTGAATTTTTTTTTTTCCAAATATAAAAAACATAACCTAAATTAAATTTGGCAAATCTTTATTTTTGTCTTCGTACGTAACTTGTGACAATAATTAATTAGAACAAGTCACAATCAAAACTAGTCAAGTTGCAAAAAAGGGAAGCATTAATCTCATGTTGACATGTTAATAAATATTTTAAAATCAATTTTAGCGAGTTCATATTAGTTTTCACAATTCTTGTCAAATACAATTTTGATCGTCCAAACACGATGACTATCATCAGTGATAATAAATAACATTACTCCTTGATTATAGATAAATTACTTACATGTAAAAGGCATATTACAAATATTGTCAATATCTAAAAATTCAATTTTGATCGTCTAAACACGATGGCTATCATCAGTGATAATAAATAACATTACTCATTGATTATAGATAAATTACTTACATGTAAAAGGCATATTACAAATATTGTTAATATCTAAAAATCAATCAGTTTGGCTTCTCATAATCATTTGACCCTTAGCATACAAATCACATAAGACTCGTATGCAAACAATGAGTAGCCCATTTGGAACAAAATGAATATGACATTACTATTTTCATTGTTGCCATACAGGACTAAATAATAGCATGCATAATATAAGAACCAAAGTACAAATGACTTCCACAGCAAAATTTTCACTTGGACTTGCATCTTCCTCTGAATTCATATGGACAATTATTCTATGCTAAATAAGAGGTGCAGCGAGTTTGGAGTCCCCTCTAAAAATTTGACCCTCTTCGGCATTAACCAAGTGAACCTCGTTCTCACCACTTCCAACCGATAAATATGTTCTCAGAGTAGTATTTGAATTCGTATCATGACTAGTATTCGTGTTAGGCCTTGCATCTGTCATCCGAAGTAGAACCTGCATTCCTTCTCTCTCTCCATACCCTTCTTTGTACAACATCGCCACTTGAATAAGGTTTTTAGTAAATACTATTTCAAAATTAAAGATATATGTTTTAAATTTCAAAAATCAAGTTTTCATTAAAATTTATTTATGATTTAATTAATTAATTATATATGTAATTAATAAATATATAAA
>CAIGRS010064694.1:0-11470 GCA_903798395.1 Fraxinus floribunda | reverse complement strand
CCACTCTGGTACCATCATCTCTACATATGAAAACAACCTTACTCTTACCATAGTGACTTTTCATAGCTTTAAAAAAGAAAGCAGTATTCTGATTGGGAGAGTTACTCAAGTCCGTACTGATCTTGAGCAGGTTCAACGTTTGATTCAGCAATCACAATTCACCAAATTCCTCTTGTAGCCGAGCCTCCCCACTGTGTTAAGATGAATCCAAAGGTGATTGCTGAATCAAACGTTGAACCTGCTCAAGATCAGTACGGACTTGAGTAACTCTCCCAGTTAGACCTGAAAAATGTTCCTTATTCAAAATTTTCAAAGCAAGCTTCAACTTCTTCAATTTTGAACATAAACAAAATATAGGAGTTCCCACAACCGCTTCACCCCAAATCTGAGACACGAAAGGGAAGAAATCTGGGTGATCCATCCAATAATCAAAGAAACGAAATGGAATCTTCTTACGTGGTAACTCTGCAATTTTCACAACCATAGGAGAGTGATCTGACACACCAGCAGTAAGAAAAGTATCTTCCGATCCTTGAAACTCATCCTCCCACTTCGAATTTACCAAGACACGATCTAGCTTCTTGAGAATAAGATCAGATACATGCTTATTAGACCATGTATATAAACAACCATCAAACTTCAAATCATCCAAATCCACTGTTGCCATACAGTTCCACAGATCGCCATGCAGGCCAAGAAAAAGAACCATCTTCCTCCTCTGAAGGGGAGAGAACATAAAATAACTTCAATTCTTCTTTCATCTTAACGAATGTTGTAACACAATTAGCATTTTAGTATAATCTTGAAAGTTTTAAAAGAAATTGAATAAATTATTTTCGTTCAAAAAAGAGGAGCTAGCCATACACAAATTACGTGGTACAAGAATGTAACATAAAATATAGAATTTAGAGATTAGATAGTGAAAGCTCATTTTTGAAGTGGATCAAACAAATTATGAAATTAGAAAAAAAATTACAATCAAACACTTAAGTGATGATAGTAGATGACTGTATGCTGTATGAGAATGAGAGATTTAGAGAATGTGTAATGAGAGTGAAAGTTGTATGAAAATTGAAGGCAGTGCCACTGCCTTCTTATAGGCAAAATCATGAAGCAAAAAATCTGAAATGTAATGTAAAAAGTTCCAAAATTGAAATGTGATTTTTCATGCACCTGTTTGAATTCCTGAAATGACAATTGAAACAATGACTATTAGTTGTAGTTGTGTAGGGCTAAGAAAGCGGGCTCTTGTGCTTTCCGCAAGGATTTCGTTGTTCGGCTGCAAGTCGAGCCGGCTCTGCTCGTATGTGGAGCGAGTTGAGAAGGGGAATAAGAATGGTGATCCACCATGGAGACAGAGAAATGGAAGAATGTTACTTTACAATCACGTTTGACTGGGCTTATAAAGAAGTAAAAGTTACTTTTAGAGTCCTTTTGGACAAACAGAATTTTAAAAGTTGTTTTTGACTAAAAAAGTGAGTTTTAAGCTTAAGCCAAAGTCAGCACAAAGGGACACACACTTTAATTAGGCTCTGCTTGGTTCTTTTGCAACTACAAACAATTATTTCCTCATATAATTGACGAAATGTTTACCCTGTAGCGTTCCTTATTTCGATCTTCTCAAAAATCTTGAGGCCTGTTCGTGTGAAATCGATCAATGTGAATGATTGACAGAACAAACTGAAATATAAGCTGATATGAAAATCAGACTGGCCAAGTTTGATTTTATAATTCTTTTCTCAAGTGATTAATTTTCGCATTAATGAACATGCGATGGCAGTCAGTGACAGGTGAAAATAAAATTGATTATAAACACTGCTAAAATTGAATATTTTTCTTCTTCAATGTCTCTATGCAATTGATTGATAAATACCTTAATGCTGCAGGAACTGCGGGAGCATCAAAAGAACTGCAAATGCTCAACGAAAGATTGAAGGGAGGGATCGACCAGGATGGTAATTTAATTCTCATAAATTTACCTATAATCGGTATTTTCCTTCTTCTATGTTGTATTATTGCATATGTAGAAAGAGTATTCTTGTTGTAGGATCTAGCTCCCAGAAATTATCAGTTGCTGCTTCTATTATAATTCTAGTAAGCTCTTTGTTATAGTTGTAAAATAATTATATGTAAAGTAAATGTTTTTAAATACTTTTCACAATATTTTCCGGTTAGGAATAATACATTTATTTTCGGGAAAAGTCCATATATAAGGTGTATTCTTTACTTCAATTCAAAAGTAAGATAAATAGTTTAAAAATTCAAAAATCAGGTATAAATTTAATTAATTAAAAATATTTATTAAATAAAGATAATTAAGTCACATTTTATGATTACTAGTCACAGATTCATAATTATAAATTACAGATTTATTTTTTATTAAATAAAGATAATTAAGTCTCATTTTATGATTACTGGTCACAGATTCATAATTATAAGTTACAGATTTATTTACTGGTCATATATCGTCAAATTTTTTGGTCACAGATTATTTCGAGGTCACAGATCAAAAAGTTTGTAGTCACATATTTTTAAATTCGAGGTCACAGATTTTTAAATTAGTTAGTCACATTATTTTTGAGTCACATTTGTTGGTTACAAATTATTTTTCAGTCACATATTGTCAAAAGTTTTAGGTCACATGTAAATATTGGTCACAGATAACCAAATTTTTGGTCACACACGCCACCACCAAATCACACCAAACACACCACCACTGTCTTCACCGCCACAGCCACTATCACTCCCTTCGCCACCAACAAACAATCTGCACCACTACCCCTCGCACCACCACCACTGAACAACCACCAACAACACCACCCCTCGCCTTATTGACCCCATCCATTTGACAGACAACTAAATAAGTTTATTTCATCATAGCAGATGTCACATACACTACAGCACACACCCACCACCAGAAATCGCGGCGCCGTCACCACCAGTCGCTCTAATGATCTTCGAACAACACAACAACACACCCACCTACCACCAGAAATCGCGGCGGCATCGATGCATATCAGCTAAAATGGGGTGCAATCAACAGCATCCGTGAGTCGCCTGTAGCGGATCTGCAGCGGTGGTGTCTCGCCGGCGAAGCTGCGGTGACGGCTGCAATTGGACCGCAATCGACTGCAATTTGTGTTTTAGTCAAAAATAGAAGGAAATCAATCGAACCGCAATCGGCTGCAATCAAGCACACAAGACTAAATAGCACACCGCCAGCTTAATAACGTAGCCCAGTCACGACCGGCTGCGGTGACGGCTACAATCGCGACGCTGTCAGAGAGAGACGAGGGCGAGGGGGAGGGGAAGGAGGCGGCGTGAGAGAATGAAATTGTGAGAGAGAGAGAGAGTGTGAGATTGTGAGTGAGAGAAATGATTTATTTTAGGGTTTGGAGATGTTTATGGTTTGATATTGTAATAAAATACTTGATTTTTGAACAATTAAACTCTCACCCTGATTTTTGAATTGATGTAAATTATACCCCTGATTTCTTGTAATTTCCCTTTATTTTCCGGTACTCGGGTTTGACGGATTGTGTGATACTCAAAAGTCAAAACTAAAACTAGGGTAGGTTAGTGCGATTTTCTAAATGTGAGTGTGTTTCTGATATTGTTATAAAGCTCGGGGAGTGTCTTTGATATTAAGCAAAGTTTATAAAAGTCTATAGATTTTTAATTACTCCAAATGTCCTCGAAATTCTCACGAGTGTCTAGAAAGAGACAATATTTAAGAGAAAATTTTCACAAATTTTATTATAATAAAAAATCTGCTAAGGCCATTAAAGCTTATAAATCATATTCAAAGCAACATTTAAAATTTGAGATAATGATTAAGTTTCTAGATAACGACTTAACTCTAGATAATGATAAGAATGAAATATAATGATTGATTCTAATTTAATTAAATTAATAAAATTATTTAGAAAAATTAAAAGCACGTTTTCAAAGTCTTAACAATAGAATTCAGTGGAGACGGGCTACACGTTAGAGGCAAATTGGGTTGTTTTCGCTCAAAATAGACCAAAAATTCTCTGAGGCCTGTTTGAGCCATATTTTTTTCTCACCAAAATGAAAAAAAAAAATAATCGTTATTCATTATATCAACATTTAAATTCAATTTTTCTATCTTTTATGTGGGCTCCAATAACGACTATGTTTGTTATTCTCATTTTCAAAAAAGTTGGCTCAAATAGGCTCTGAATTTTCTTTCTTTCTTTCTTTCGATATTGCATTACAATAGTACAAGTAGGGGACTACAAATAAGTATAAAAATTATACTTATCACAAGGTACAAATACAATAAATCATTGACGAGGTCCAAGTCTTGAAATCCCAAATCAACGCGAAACTAAAAAACATATCGGAAAACACATCCATCTCTCAATTGCCATTGCAAATTAGGAAAACACGTCTATTTTCGTACGACTATTACAGAAATTGTCAGTAATGAAAGTAGTACTTTCAATATTTTCTAACTCTTTTTCTCTCGATGTATAGTCTAGATGTAAGGTAGCCAAGTCATCCTCATGCTTGTATCTAATTGATTTAGTAATAAAATAAGATCAGGAAATTCAAATACTCTGTGAGGTTGAGGTGGTTTGACTAAAAATGTTCCGAAAATTGGCTAGTCGAGACAATCGCGAAATTGAGAATAATCATAATGGTTGTGAGTTTGATTACATGTCCCTAAAAGGTCAACATTATTAAAGTAGTTTGAGCCTTATATGTTGATTTATATTTTTACGTGTAATTGATTTGGGATTTACCTTTAACATGTCGTTGCAAGATGGTATCTCGTTTGAGAACATTAATTTTGATATTCGATTGCTTGTTTGAACTTTAGATGGATGAAATTGTTTTTGTTTTAACTTAAGGATCTTTGATTTCGAAGTTAGAGATGCATTTTTAAAATGTGAACCTTGTTAGAATAATTCAAGTTCCTATTTTTGGGTTATTGGTTTTACATGTTAACTAATGTGGGCTTTACTCTTACAAAAACCTTTAACCACACTAATGTTGATCCCATATTTTCATCGAACAATCTACATCTATACGAGTCGGATCTCAATTTTATGGGGTTTTTTTTTGTTTGAAATACCAAGATAATAGGATCAAATAATGTTGGTCGATTATATTTTATTATAGTTTTATGATTCTTAATATCATTTTTCTCATCTTGATAATGGAAGAGGGTGTTTGACAGGAATTAAAATTAAATTTTTAGTAGATTGTGATATAAGTTTTTGAAATATGTGGTTGAAAAGTCGTGGGACCCATGAAAGATGTGGTTAATATTGATTGTTTGACTTTGACTTGTATTAAAATCTGATTTTAATCCGTACCAAACATGACCTTAATTGTGACAAATTAAATTTTTTTTATTCAATTAAGATTTTGCTGAAAATTCAATCACCTCAGACAAAATTTACCCTGAAATAATTTTAATGATCTTTTAACATAAGAAAACAAAAAAACCAAAGGAGGATGCCACAGGACCACTTGAAAGCAGAGACATTATCTACTGCAGAATATTCTTGACATAATTCAACAAAAAGTTGTATGTTCTAGCACAAAAAGTTGCATATTCAGACAAAATATTGAACCCAATTGGTTAGATTCTAGAATGCCTTTTCTTCTTTATGCTTCTATGGTACAATGGGGAGAAGGAAAATACTGCTCTAAGGTGTAATTAATCTGGAAGTGTAAGATGGATTGTTTGTATCATTTAAGATTGTCGGTCTCTTGTTCGGGCCGACTTAAATTCAACATACTACATGACATTTTGTGTCGTGGGTTGACTTGTACAGAGATGGATCGAGTCTAACCTAAAATGACTCTCTAAGTCTGTATACGAATTGACACGATATTTTCTCCTTTTTCCATCTCATTTGTTTTGTTTAGATTCAAAATGAAAATAAAAAACCAAACAACATTTGTTGAATTCAGAGATCACTTGACTCAACAAATACAATGTCGAGCCTCATTTTTCAAAAATGAATAGCTCGGCCCACAACATTGAGAGCCGAGCTAAGCCTCTAGACGAATCGTGGTCACATGAATTAGATTACAATGCTTATTCAACTACTTTTGAGAAAAAAAAAATTACTATTGAAAATTTGACCCTGGTCTCAATGAATTAGTACATTTTGTACCATTTAACGTGTAAGGGGACTTCAAATCTAATGTAGGGGTCGCTGACAACTTACATGCACGTAGGTCTTAGTTGTTAAGAAATATAGTATTATTTTAGTTATTGTTTATTAAGCCCCTGTTTGTTCCACATTATTTTTTTCATTCTCATTCTTCTACTCATTTTCAACCACACATTCTTGAATAAAATAATATTTTCCATCACATCAATAACTTTTCCTTCTTTGTCAACCACATATTTCTCATCACATCACTTCAAAAAAATGCATTCTCTCATTTTAATGTACACCAAACACATCATAAGGGTAGATTTGAGGGGAGATGTTAAGAAATATAGTATTATTTTATTTTATTGTTTATTAATGGTAGAATAGTCTTTTTAGTTTCCTTTGTTTTCACCTATATATATTTAGGTTAACTCATCTTTTTGTATTCACTTTCATTATGTCTAATTAATAAAAACCCTAACCTCCCTTTTTTTCTCTTTCTTTTCTTTGAATTGTTTAACATTAGTATGGGGACATCTTTTCTTGTCATTAATTGGGTTTAAATAATTCAAAAAGAAAATAAGTCGAAATCTCCTATCCGATTATTTACAACATTAATAACACAATCCTGTATAGCAGCTTCATAGTCGGGATAGGATATTTTCTTTTATATTAACTTCGTCAATTACTGAAATCTTTGATCTCACGTCATATTTGATTCAAAGACTCGAAAGACAAAATATAATCCCCGTGTCTCTCCTCTTTGATTATGTTTCCAAAAATGGTACAAAATCATGTTAGTGAACTCGCTATCTTATTTATAAATATGAACCCTCCCTTAAAAAAGGTGATCTATCCAAGTAAAAGAAAAGAATTTCTTTTTTGAAAGTTTTTCTTGGAATGAATCTATGGAAAAGTAGCACCTTTTAATTTAAACTTTTCTTCCACCACCCCCCCGCCCCCCCACCCCCACGTACGCGGCACCATCTCTTTCCCTTGTCACTAGTGAGGTTACAAAATTTCAAAGAATAACTGTGGGAAAGACGCGCTTACGAGGATAACAGATTTAAACTCTACTCAATTTGCATGTTAATTTTCACGTTCTTCATTCATTTTTTATTTATTCCATTATAATCACTCAATTTTTTATTTTATTTTATTTTTTCAATTTCATCATTTATCTATAATTGTGATCTAACTAATGGGCAATTCCACATATATATTCTGGCAAATGCATTATTTGACATTTGTTTGATGTTGAAAAAAAACAGTTTTGCCAACTACGTTAAATCTGGAGGACTGAATTAGTAATCCTAAATTCGCCTTTAGTCAATTGATTCTCCATCGATTTAACGTCAAGTAAGTGCCAGGTCACACATGTTGCTAGTCGTGTGGAATTGCCCACTAGTGTTGATCACCGTTACCAACAAAACGATCGAAGTAAAATGAAATTATAAGTTAGATAATCAAATTTCACGTTACAAACTTGTGCGCACCAGTACTCGAAATAGTTCTGCACTTCTCTTCCTGTCCCTATTTTCCTACTACTCTTCCAGTCTTCTTTGATCCTACTCTCTCAATCTCTCTCATTCTTGTTTACCTTCTCTTTCTTAAACCATAGCTTCTTCATCTAAATTTCCAGCTACATAATTTGATGGCAAAACTTGTGATTGAAGTTCTTGAAGCCAGTGATCTGATGCCCAAAGATGGACATGGCTCAGCCAATCCCTTTGTAGAAGTAGATTTTGATGAACAGCGCCAAAGAACCTCAACAAAGCTTAAAACTCTCAACCCTTCGTGGAATGAAAAACTCGTTTTCGATATAAAAGACCTGAGAAATCTTCCAAACAGAACCATCGAAGTTCTTGTTTACAATGATAATAAGCATGGTCATTACAAGAATTTTCTTGGAAAAGTTAGAATTTCTGGGATGTCTATTCCTTTTTCTGAATCTGAACCAATGATCCAGCGCTACCCTCTTGATAAAAGAGGGATTTTTTCGCATATAAAAGGTGACATTTCTTTGAAGATTTATGCAGTACTGCACGGGACTGAAAATCTGAAGACTGAGTCTTTTCAGGCAGCAGCAGAAGAAGGAAGGCAGAATCTGAAAAATATGGAATTTCGCGAGAGAAACAAGAAGAAAAAGAAGGAAAAAGATTTGAGGACATTTCACTCATTAGGAGACGTTTTGGAGAATCCTGCAGAAAAGCCTGTGATAATTGAATCCAAGAGTGATATTTCCAGGGCAATGCATATGCAGTTTCCAGGGCAGAAACCAGAGTATGCACTGGTGGAGACTAGGCCACCATTGGCTGCACGGATGGGCTACTGGGGACGGGACAAGACTGCGAGCACCTACGATTTAGTTGAACAGATGAATTTTTTGTATGTTAATGTTGTCAAGGCTAATGATCTTCCAGTAATGGACATATCGGGGAGTCTTGACCCATATGTTGAAGTGAGAATTGGGAATTACAGAGGGGTGACTAATCATTTCGAGAAAAATCAGAACCCTGTTTGGAACAAAGTTTTCGCATTTGCTAAGGAAAGACTACAATCCCATTTGATTGAAATCACTGTCAAAGATAAAGATGTTGCCAAGGATGATTTTGTAGGGAGAATTGTGTTCGATATTGCGGAAGTGCCTGTTCGCGTGCCACCAGATAGTCCTCTTGCACCACAATGGTATTGTTACTTACCTCATCTAAATAATTAATCTCTCGTAAAGTGAACATATTTAGTTATTCAACTCAACGCACCCTCACATATGCAGATGAAATTCATTATTTAAACCACTCCATGTAAAAGTATAAAATGCTTGTAGAGAAAACACGTTTATTTTACTTAAATCTTGTCTTCAACAGGTACAGGTTAGAGAAGAAGACAGGGCAGCAAATGAGCCATGGTGAAATCATGCTTGCTGTTTGGATGGGAACACAAGCCGACGAAGCATTCCCTGAAGCCTGGCATTCTGATTCTCATAGCATGAACCAAACAAGCCTTACTGATACGCGATCAAAGGTTTATTTTTCACCAAAACTGTATTATCTCCGAGTACATGTTATTGCAGCACAGGATCTTGTTCCCAGTGATAAAGGTCGAAATTTAGAAACGTCTGTCAAGATAAAGCTTGGAGATCAAGGCAGGGTAACGAGGAATTCTCCAATAAAACATATCAATCCTGAATGGAATGAGGAACTGATGTTCATTGCATACGAGCCGTTTGATGAGTATATGGTCTTCAGTGTTGTAGAAAGTGGAGGGGGAAAAGAAGAAGTTCTTGGAATGCTGATGAAACCAGTTAGAGAATTTAAACATCGGCTTGAAACTTCTAAACTTCCTGATGCTGAGTGGTTTAGCCTCTATAAACCGTACGTGGCTGAGGAAGAAAGTGACATGCATAGAAAAGAAGGAACTTTTAGGACACGAATTCTTCTTCGACTATGGATTGAAGCCGGTTACCATGTTCTTGATGAATCTCAACATTTTAGTAGTGATCTTCAGCCACCAGCAAAGATCTTGAGGAAATCCCCCGTCGGAATTCTTGAGGTGGGATTTCTGGGAGCTCAGAATCTGTTGCCAATGAAAGGTAAAGACGGTAATGCTGAATCACTCTGTCTCTTTAGAATTGTTAATCATTCGACCTATAACATCGTTTCAATGCTTTAAGTGAGTAGTTTAATTTTATTTCCGTCTAGTAAACTAAACACTCTTTCCTGAATTAAAACAAAGAAGAAGCTCAATGACTAACCTTATATCTAAAAAAGGTTAAGTGATCAGTCTTTTAAGGCTATAAGTTGGATGAATAATATTGTTTTTAACCTTTTACTTATTTTTTTTATTTATTTTTCGAAATTAACAATCAACTAATATCAACAGTCTTGAACTACAGACGAGGGAAATAGGGGAATGCAGTTAATCCTTTTTTTTTTTGTATGAATTGTGTTTACAAAGCATCCTCTTAGATGTCCCTTGTTTATCTTTGATAAAATTCATGATATTTGTATAATTTTCATGATGAGTTGGCACAGTACTCGATCTGGATATGATCTTTGTCTCCTCTAATATTGTATTGAACCACCTCAGTCTCGTGTCTTAAACAGATGGAACTACAGATGCTTATTGTGTAGCAAAGTATGGGACCAAGTGGGTCAGAACAAGAACTCTTGCCGACACCCTGAATCCTCGTTGGAATGAACAATATACCTGGGAAGTTTTTGATCCATGCACAGTAATAACAATTGGTGTTTTTGATAATTGCCACATAACTGGAAAAGAAGATGCCAAAGATCAAAAAATTGGAAAGATAAGAATCAGGCTTTCAACATTAGAAACTGATCAAATTTACACCCATTTTTATCCATTGCTTGTACTTGAAGCTTCTGGTTTAAAGAAAAATGGCGAACTTCATCTGGCAATTCGGTTCACCTGCACTGCCTGGGTAAACATGATGACACAATATGGAAAGCCACTGTTTCCAAAAATGCATTATGTTCATCCCATTTCTCTCCGCCATATCGAGTGGCTGCGCCACCAGGCAACGGATATAGTTGTTAAGAAGCTCGCCAGGGCGGAGCCGCCGCTCAGGGGGGAGACTGTGGAGTACATGTTGGATGTGGATTACAATGCATGGAGTCTACGGCGTAGCAAAGCGTATTTTTCCCGGATAATGGTGCTTATGAATGGGATTTCGTACGTTCTCAGATGGTTTGACGGAATCTGTTACTGGAAAAACCCCATGACGACTATTCTTGTTCATATATTGTTCTTTATATTGATTTGCTACCCGGAACTTATTTTGCCTACATTTTTCCTCTACCTGTTTGTTATCGGATTATGGAACTACCGGTTCAGGCCGAGGCATCCACCTTATATGGATGCCCAGCTTTCACAAGCAGATATAGCTCATCCAGACGAAGTGGACGAGGAATTCGACTCATTCCCGACTTCCAGGCAGACAGATATTGTGAAAATGAGGTATTGTTGAGCCACCTTATCTAAAATATCCATTAAAGCAGACAGATAATTATTTATTTAAATTTTGTTTTCAAGGCCAACAAGCCTTACACGTGTATAATTTTTAGAAAAAATGGCAAGAAGATTTGCTCCTACGACTTTTACCTACTCGTAGTTTGTTAAATCTTCTTATCTAGAAGTTTAAACTATTATTTTGTCTTCAACAGGTATGACAGGTTGCGCAGCGTCGCAGGCAAAGTCCAGACTGCGGTTGGTGATTTGGCAACACAAGGAGAGAGGGTTCTTGCCGTATTGAGCTGGAGGGACCCTAGAGCTACGGCTCTATTCATCCTCTTTTCATTGATCTGTGC
>CAIGRS010064670.1:0-11281 GCA_903798395.1 Fraxinus floribunda | reverse complement strand
ATCAACGAAAACACTAACTGTGTTTGTACGTGTGTGTGTGTGTGTGTGTGTGAGAGAGAGAGAGAGAGAGAGAGAATATCAAAGAGTAACAATTTTTTTTATAATTTATTTAATTGTTTATTGTTGTTATGCAAATGATCTGCTGCTTTGAAACAGGGATCGACGTGTCCAGGTCGCGGAGGTCGAGAGGCAACGCCCCGAAAGGCGAGGATCAACCTGCCCAGTCAGGTCACAAGGGTCAAGGGGGCAACGCTCCTGACGGGATCGCCTAACCTGTCGATCGCGAGGGTCGAAGGGGCAGTGCCTCTCATGGGGGCTTTTTGCTATGTTTAAAAAAAAAAGTGTGCGCTCCGCGAACACGGCGTTGGCGTAAACCCATAGCAAAAAGAAANCAGTGCCTCTCATGGGGGCTTTTTGCTATGTTTAAAAAAAAAAGTGTGCGCTCCGCGAACACGGCGTTGGCGTAAACCCATAGCAAAAAGAAAGAAAGAAAAAAAAAATCTTAATTGTTAGCATTGATTTAAAAAAAAAAAAAAAAAAAAAAAAAATTCCCACCACGGGCACGGTGTCTCTACGTGGAGATATGGACACGGTGTCTCCTCGCCTTTTTTTAAAAAAATAACAATTAAAATGTTTCAATTTATCTTTTCTCTGCCCATGAATTAAACTATATTTCGAAAGGTTGCTCGTATTATGTGAACAAACATTTTCCTTTGTCTCGTCACTATGCGGAGATACGGACATGGTGTCTCTGCGCCCTTTTTTTCTTCTTCTTTTAAATAACAATTAAGATATTTTAATTTATCACTTTAACTTTTTCCCGCTAATGAATTAAACAATATTTTGAAAGGTTGCTCGTGATCTGTAAACAAATATTTTCTTTTGACTCTGTCGAGTTTATAAACGAGAAGAAAGAATAATGCAGAGAATAAATACATAACTATTTAAAGTACGACGTTGTTTTTAGCAAGTAAAAAAATAATGTGGAAATTGATATAAAATGTATAAAATTGGAGGAATTGAGGTGTGAAAACTGGAAAAATGAACAGCAACTTCTCATTGATTACTGTTGCATCTACAGTACCCCATAAGCTGGCTTTTTTATATAGTAGTGACATACAATCACACAACTTTTTTTCTATTTCTTGGTGATCTATGTATATCCTATTCCTTATAATATGAATTGCGTCTCGAAGATAAATACCTACATAATTTTCTTGTACCAATCCCATAATAGAAAATTTTCGAGTGGACAAATCATCAAACAATAACATGTCACCCAGCTGATGACAACTATTCAATTATTTCAAGTGTCTCTGTCGTAGTAAATATTAATAACTTCTAAAGTAATTTAATTTACTGATTAGTGTCTATGTCCGTATTAGCATTAGGTCAAAGAAATGACTCTAAAAAACAAAAGAAAAATTAAATAAAAGATGTGTCATTTGAGATCTAGGCCTCCTCAGGTGGTCAAAAGAGGAGTTAAGACGACATTCTCCACTCTTAGGCGATACTTTTTCTTACCTTTCAAAATACTGATCATATATAGCATTGCTTTATTTTTATATTGATAAAAAAGAGGGAGATGCTACATGTACATTATGGGTGAATTCTAAATGTATATGCGGTTGTAAATAATAATAGAAGTTCGACGTACTATGTATTGGGTTTTCAAGAATGAAGCTCAAAAGACAGAGGGGTTTGACCTTGTGACACTTTTCAAGTCCCTCGTGTGTACTGTATGCTTTGCATTTGGACGGAATTAGAACCCAGCTGCACTAATTCTCCTTCTGCTTTGTGGTAACTTTTCTTTGTATTAAAACAGTGATGTAGTTGTCAGATCACCCACCCTATCAACTGTCATTAGTGAACATGATGATAGCTACTATCAAGATTTTGATTGATAATTTAAAATAGTAATCAAGATTTCAGGTCTCTTCAAACCCCAGGTATGTGAAGAAATGGGCATGCGAATGATTTTTATAGGCATAGTTGGACTAATTGGGGCAGTCCATCAAGGGAACATTTCTCTCCTGATCACATGCAGCTGAGTCCCCTGCATGCTTATTTTGATATATTTGTTCATTTTGAGAAAATAACGACTAGTTCAAATTCTTAATTATTGAGCTCTTGTTTGACGAAACTTTTTGAAATTATAAGTTGGTGTATATCATGAAACTCGTGATATAAAACATGGTATGATCTTCACTCATATCAAGAAGTTGCACAATTGTTTCTAGAAGGGATCTTAAGATCATTTTTAGTATAGTAGTTTGATTGTTTTTCATTTTACAAGAGAGGTTCAACTTCATTTTCGATGAACTGCTATTTGTCAAGTGTTTATCTCCTTATGAAATCATTATTAGCATAACAATTTTTATTTTTTTAAAAAGATAGTATAGGTTTTTTTGATTAGTAAACAAAGTAGCTAACAAAATAAAGAGGATTTTACGCCTTTTTTTGACGAGGCTCCAGATCACCATCAAGTGGCAACTAACGACAAGCCACAAGGCTCACACTCCACATCATCCTCCTATTGGCCGAGACGACCTCCATAGCTCAGGCGAGATGCTACGCAGGTTATAGGGAAGGAGGTTGAGGCAAATAGTCTCCTTGTCGACAAAAGGGCATCTCCCAAGTCACCTCTTCCTAGGGATCTTTTGCGCAAAAATCCTCCCACGATTGATTGATGTGACATCTCTACAGTAAGTACCAAAATGTCAAATGTTAATCTATGATCAAAGGTCTCACCTTAGCACTTAGGTAGCTATTTTTCAAAAACATTAAATGTCACATAGCCTATGATGGATACATTGATGCCTAAGAAGTGACGCATCAACCATTGGGATAAAGTCACGTGTCTTTCCACCCAACAGTCGGTATTTCACCTCTTACACGATAAAAGTTCACATTTAATGTCATTTGAAAGTAATGCCACTTTATATACACAAACTATAAACCTACTGTTATTATTCTCTCCTGAATTCAACACAATAACACCTAGTGATTCACGTTTGTAGCACGTCCTATACCCAAACACTCATATATTGACTAACTCTGATTGTTGAGTGCTCGTGACTGCCCATCCCACTATCGAAGGGGACCACACGTATCTAACGATTTGTTCTAGCATACAAGAGTAAGGCTTATGCAAATGTGAGAGGAGTCGGTATCTGTAGACCCCTGTCATCCCTATAAAAAACGAGTTCAATAGACTGACGCCGTTTGCATCTTGTAACTAAACTACTATCCATTAATTGAAGTTTTTATCAAAAAAGTAAACAAAGTAGCTAACAAAGTAAAGAGACCTATTTGTTGTAGCTAGACAACTATCCACAAGTTGAATTGTAAAGAGAGAAACAGAGCAATCTTCATAGTCACTCAAAACGCCCAAAATTATTAGGACAAGAAGGAAATTTTCTTCTCTAATACATTAAAACCGATGTACCTCCAAACACGTGGACACCACTCGTAGGCCAAAGCCCACCACTCACGGCCTCGATTATTACGCATGAACATAAATGTTAAATCCTGTCACGTTAGCAACAGTAGCTTAATAATTATAATTATAATTAACAGATTGTAATGATTATTTGCACCAAACATCTTCAACTGATTAGCATCCAACAAAAAATTAGAATGGGTCCATTGAAATTCCATTAGAATTCTTAACCATCCAACATCAAAATGCATAGATAAGTGATAGTACAATTTTGTCATCAATATTTTCAACATAGGACGGTAACGTAAATAAGAATAATTGATTCTCACTTGAAACACACGAATGAGTATTTGTTCAAATTTCTCTCAAATGGAAAAACATTAAAATAGACCTCTTAAATGATGGAATTTGACCTCAAATGTTCGAAAAAAAGACCATCATTATCACCCGAAAAAATTGTACAAAATGGAAAAAACGCTTTCAGGTTATACTCACGAACGAAAATTCAACATCGGAGCTGAAAATTATGATTGTTTTCGTAGATCATTCTTATTTCTTCTCCTTTCTAATTGATTAAGGATCTTCTCTTTTAATTGATCTACATCAATTTCCCTCCAACCATAAACAAAATTTGATGAGAAATTACGTTGGAAAGTTTTTGTTTATAAAAGAATCTTCACGAGTCAAAAGTTCGAACGGAGTAGATAATATGATTGTAATATCTTTTTCTTTCGGTAATTTTATATTTTCCATTTGAATAATTTGTTAAGTATTTATAAATATGTATGCGTGTGTGTGTAAAATAAATAATTATTCATACATCCGTAATCGTGTGTACAAAATAATTGAGACATGAATTGAATCGAGATGAAAATTATTACTTTACAGAATTATCAAAGTAATAATTGGGATTATAAACAATAGATTTTGAATTATTGGTAGTTGCATTTAATTCATCAAGTGGATGTCTATGGCATTCTCAAACAAGATGCAATTTTTTACAATGTCAAAAAAAGGCAATTTAGAATTAAGAATTTTCACTTTGCAAATTTTCATGATGTTTCGTAGAATTTACAACTATTATCAAATTATAATAAAAATAACGGATATGAGACGTAAAATATCAAACCGGGTGGTCCAGTTTGCGCAATTTCCGAGAGCACAAAATGACTACAGAACATCTGGTGGGGCAGTTCAATTGGATCCGGATCTTGAGAGAACCCAAGAATCTATGACCAATTGAATCAAAGTCTTAAAAGAAAACATAATTAGGACATTTGGTTAATCAAAACAGCTTTAATACTAAAGGAAAATGACGTTTACTTGGAATAAGACTCTTCTTTCGGCGCCTAATTATTTTCTAATAATGTTTGCTTAAGGAATCGGTAAGCAAGTATCAGCTTTACACCAAAGTGAATAGAGAAAGCTTTTTTTTTTTTCTTTTTTTTATTGTAGATATTTATCCACCAATGGGAGTAAAGATAAAGAGAAAAGGACCCCAGTACCCCACCCACTTTGAATAACTTGGAGACTCGTTGCATATTATAAGCGATGGCCTTGGAGACTCGTTGCATATTATAAGCGATGGTTCAACTTTCTCTAAAAAAAATTCTAATTAAAAGAAGTATTTTTATAAAATTATTTACTGTATGGTTAATGCACATTATTTTGAAATAATAGATTGATGGATAATGTGTGGTTGAAAAAGAAAAAAAAATTATCGATATGATAAAAAATATTATTTTATTGAAAAATGTAATGGTTGAAAATGATTAGAAAAATGAGAACGAGAATTTTAATGTATATCAAACATGGACTTTAATGAGTTCAAAAGTAGCTGTTGAATATCAAAAATCTTTTTTTGACATCTCAAAAGTTATGTCAAACGTGTGGTAAGAATTGTTGCGTATTATTTTTAAAAAAAAGTTAAAATGTTGCTATTAAGTTCGATAATATTTCATGTCAAACGTTATATTCTGAATTTCAAAAGCCTTTTATTTTTACTTCGCAAAAGTTTTACCAAGCGTTCCAAGAATTATTGAATATTATTTAAAGGGAAGCTAAAATCTCGCTATTGAGTTTTATAATATTGCATATCAAACATAGCCCTCGTTTGGTACACATTATTTTTTTTTTCTTTTTTTTTTATTGTAGATATTTATCCACCAATGGGAGTAAAGATAAAGAGAAAAGGACCCCACCCACTTTGAATAACTTGGAGACTCGTTGCATATTATAAGCGATGGCCTTGGAGACTCGTTGCATATTATAAGCGATGGTTCAACTTTCTCTAAAAACTTTTCTAATTAAAAGAAGTATTTTTATAAAATTATTTACTGTATGGTTAATGCACATTATTTTGAAATAATAGATTGATGGAGAATGTATGGTTGAAAAAGAAAAAAAAAATTATCGATATGATAGAAAATATTATTTTATTGAAGAATGTAATGGTTGAAAATGATTAGAAAAATGAGAACGAAAATTTTAATGTGTATCAAACGTGGACTTAATGAGTTCAAAAGTAGCTGTTGAATATCAAAAATCTTTTTTTGACATCTCAAAAGTTATGTCAAACGTGTGGTAAGAATTGTTGCGTATTATTTTAAAAAAAAAAAGTTAAAATGTTGCTATTAAGTTCGATAATATTTCATGTCAAACGTTATATTCTGAATTTCAAAAGCCTTTTTTTTTTTTTTTTAACTTCGTAAAAGTTTTGCCAAGCGTTCCAAGAATTATTGAATATTATTTAAAGGGAAGCTAAAATCTCGCTATTGAGTTTTATAATACTGCATATCAAACCTAATAATATTTAGAAATTAATTAATCCAAACTAAGTGATGTATCTTAACCGAAAAACATGCAATTAATTAATACTTTTCTTGGAGGGAAGGTGTTCCTAAAACAATAGAATGAGAGAGATGACACCATTCATAATTTCTGGATTGAATAGTTTCTCCTTGACAAAAGAAAATTATAAGTTGAGGTCCCATTCGGTAGGGATTAAAATTAAAAATATAATCGTTATTGAGTCCCACTCATTTAATAAAAGTCAACAATAACGGCTAATTTTTCAATTTTAATCCGATTTTAATATCTTCCGAACGGGCCCTAAAGAATATTATCAATCCTATACTCTGAAATTATTCACAAGATGTGTACTACGTTTTTCAATTATAGAAGTGACTAACGATGTAATCATTTTGTGGAGTGATAATTTATTGTTTATTCATATTTCAAATATAAGCAAAATTATCATGATGTGATATTTAGCCCATGTTTGGTACACATTAAAATTTTCATTATCATTCTTCTACTTATTTTCAACCACACATTCTTTAATAAAATAATATTTTTTATCACATCAATAAATTTTTTTTTTCGACCACACATTCTCCATCAATCTATTATTCCAAAATGAATACATTCTTCAACAATAATGTGGTTCAAACACACTCTAAATAAGTATAAAACATACAATAAAAGAAATAAAGACTTTATTGAAGTAGACATTAAACCACAGAGGATAAACTTTATACAAAATTCTGAATTTTTTCCCCCCAATTCAGCAATATCAAAGAGTTCTTTTCTTCATTTAGCCCCTGTTTGTCCCACATTATTTTTTTCATTCTCATTCTTCTACTTATTTTCAACCACACTTTCTTCAATAAAATAATATTTTTCATCACATCAATAACTTTTCCTTCTTTTTCAACCACATATTTTTCATCACATCACTTCAAAAAAATACATTCTTTCTTTTCTGTCATCTCATCCAATGGTTATTATTGTACATGTAACACTAAGTCCATGTTTGGTACACATTAAAATTTTCATTTTCATTCTTCTACTCATTTTCAACCACACTTTCTTCAATAAAATAATATTTTTCATCACATCAATAACTTTTCCTTCTTTTTCAACCACATATTTTTCATCACATCACTTCAAAAAAATACATTCTTTCTTTTCAATGTGCACCAAACACACTCTTAAATTTGAACGAGGTATAATTGTCACGATCAAATTCACAATTTCAATTTAGTACAAAATGTATTTTTTATATTCATCAAATTAACTAAATTTTTCCACACTTAAGATCACAATTTAATAAGCTAAATTCAAATTAGTTTTTTGAATTATGGCTTTCCAAGTTTGAGATTGAGTATAAATGAATTATATTTCTAATTTTCTACAGTGGTTCACTTTTTGACACTCCTATTTGATTTAGCTAAAAAATTGTTGAAAATTCAAGTAAAAATAATAATTAATTTTAGCAGCACTTGAATTTATAGGGTTTGTTTGAATCCCATTTTTTTTTTGCAAAAAATACATTTTGTAATAGTGTTATGATGGAGAATGTGTGACTAAAAAATAAGGAAAATTTTTGGATTTTCGTGTAATATTATTTTATTGAAGAGTGTGTTTGATAAGCAAAATTTTCCTTGAAATTTTTTTTCCACCTTTCCTCATTTTCCACATTTTTGAGGAAAATAAATTCTTGATGTTTTGGTTGGAAAAAAAATTTACAATTTTTTTTTTTTTTTTGGAAAATGGACAATTTTCATGAAAAATGAAACCAAACAGATACCAAACTTTCCACATTTTACATGAAAAATTATACCAATCAAATACAATTAATTACAATTCTCAGTAAAACAATTTTTAGGCAAATCAATTCTTTGTAACACATTTTCTTTCTACCTATTTTTCAGTTTTGCAATCAAACTGGCCCTCATTGAAAAAAGACGGAGATCAAACATGGGCATAATTTGTTTTTATTTGATACACATTAAAATTTTCATTTTCATTATTCTACTCATTTCCAACCACATATTTTTCAATAAAATAATATTTTTCATTAAATCAATAATTTTTTATTTTTTTTAACCACACATTATCTATTTATCTACTATTACAGAATACATTTTTGTAAAATAATGTGACCAAACACACCCTTTTATAAATTTTTAATAATGCATATCATAACTTTTTTTAAAATTTAATAAAAAAATAATTTTTAACAAAATCAAAGAAGGCTGTTGATGTGATTAGCAAGGTCCAATTATTGTAGTGTAGGGTACTAGTTCCCTTCCTTAAATTATTTTTCTTGTATACGTTAACTAGGGTTTAATAAGGGACTACCCATCCACAAAAAGCCGGAAGCATGCGCCGTCTAACGCCGGCAATGATAACGACAAGCCGCAATCCGTTAAAACAGACGGAGCGTTGTTTGACCGTAGACAGGTGGACAGTTGAACGGCCGAATCTGCAGTTTCAGATTGTCGCCACGAATGACAGGAATAAAAGCTCTCAGATTCTCATTTTTTTAACCTCCAATTGGATTCGAACCCGCAAATTTATATTAGCCAAACCCTTATTTTTATTTTTATTTTTTTACTCATTTTCAACCACACATTCTTAAATAAAATAATATTTTTCATTACGCCAAAACTTTTCTTTCTCTTTCAACTACACATTCTCCATCAATCTACTATTTCAGAATACATTCTTTCAAAATATTGTTTTTTATTTTCATCTTTCTACTCATTTTCAACCACACATTCTTAAATAAAATAATATTTTTCATCATATCATAACTTTTCTTTTTCTTTCAATCATACAATCTCTATCAATCTACTATTTCAGAATACATTCTTTCAAAATAATGCGATTCAAACACGCTTTAAAATTGATTTTACGTTAAGGGTTGGAACTTAAATTTTATTTATTTGGAATTTAAAATATTTAGAAATATTCAAAGTAGATTTTTTTAAACTCCAGATATATCAGCGCATTTAATCGAAACTTTTAAACATTATTAAAAAGTCTATAAAAGTTATGTTAATATTACTTTTCAGAAGTCTACCTAAAAATATTAATAACTTTTCAAAATTTTGGTAGATTTACACAAGAAAAGATTTAGAGCGTGTTCGGTAGAAATTAAAATCGGATTAAAAATAAAAAAATTAGACATTATTGTTGACTTTTATTAGACGAGTGTGACCCAATAACGTCTATATTTTTAATTTTAATTGAATTTTAAGTACGACCGAACACGCCCTTAATATATATTTTTTGTTGTCGAAATTTTCCTTTTTTTTTTTCCTTATACGAACATTAGAGCAATGATTAAAAAATTGTTTATGTACCTATTTATTTCTATTTTCCTTTTTTCTCCTCTCTTTTATAGTTTATCTTCATTTTCTATTGAAAAAATAAAAATTCTTATAAAAATATTTCTTTTTTTTTCATCCAATTTTTATAAAAAAGAAAATATCAATTTGTAATTTCAATATACGCCATAATTTAAATTAATATTATTTCCCACAACATTAATTCACATGCATGTTAAGTCAAGAATATGTTTGAGCCCATTTTCTTTTGAGAATACATTTTGATAGTGAATTGGTGGAGAATGCATAACTAAAAATAAAAAATTGAATTTGCGTGTAATATTATTTTATTGAAGAATGTATAATGAAAAAGAATAGAGAGAAAAAATGCATTTTGTAAATAATGGCTAACGAATATGGGTTAAAAAAATATTTGTTGTATTTATTAGACCTACCATTATATTCTAAAATGAGATAGAATTAATTTTATTACTTGAAATTTAAAAAAAAAAATCAAATTATTTTCCATGTAGGTAAATTTCTTAATTACTAAATAAAATAATTACCTTATAGAAGATTTTAAATGGGTGTAACGATTTTAAAATGAAATTCCGCACCAATTTACCTCCCATTAAAATTATAATTCATTTTTCTTTCTCCTCTTATAAGCCATATATTATTCAATAAAATAATAGTAAACATAATCTTAAAATAAATTATTCCTTTTAAATCATACATTAAAAAAAAAACATTATTCCAACTGTTGATACCAAAAATCGTACATGTTGATCCCAAACTTGACGACTAAGAATGAGCACAAACGAGGCCTTTGGGTACCTGAAACAAAAACGTCGAGGTGTGTCATTGTCGCCCTTCCGATACTTAAATCAGTGAGAGAGTTTTAGAAAAGATGCGTGCTGTAAAATTGTGTAAAAATATACCTGAATAATGATTCAAGGCCCCATATTTATAGAGTTAGGTAGTAGTACACTCCTAGTTGGACTTATCACCTTATTTTTAGGAATTATTGTTGGGATAAGTGTTGGAATAAAAACAGAAGTCTTGTCATATATTACCTGTACCTTCCAAAATAGACTCTTTATAGACCTACAATTCTGAGGTAGATCTTTTTTTACCACATCACCAACCATTAAGAATTCGAATTATACTTGGTGTACATAATGGACACCACACTACCGTAAAAATTCAAATAATAAGAGGCAAATAGAAGCTCAAACAAACAATTAACACATTTGAACATCAAAAAATTGTTGGAATGAATAACAATAATTAAAAAAGGGCTAAAACCAGTCTTCAAACATCAACAAAACTTCAATATATATTCGAATAACATATTTTGATTATTTATTCATTTATTTAATGTGATTTATTTTTTATGCTTTAAAAATACTTTTTGTTACACAAGGAGAAGAAAGGGAATTATAGGGGGATCAAACCACCACCTCTGAACTTTACACCATTGCACTAGTGACTAGACCCATATGGAATCTATTTTAAGTGAAAGCTTTTAAAAGTCTATAAATTTTTTAAATGAAAATCCATAGAAGTAGGGCTGTAAGCAAAAATCGTCAAATCGAATCGAAACCGCATTTTAGAAACCGTCGGTTTGGTGCCACGTGGACTCGTCAACGAAATGGTTTTGAACCAAACGAAATCGGTCAAAAACGGTTTGGTTTATGTTTGAGAATTTTAATTGCGATTT
>CAIGRS010064668.1:0-13567 GCA_903798395.1 Fraxinus floribunda | reverse complement strand
TGTTGCTAATATCAGGCATCCTACATACAAATTGCAAAAACAAGTCTTAATCTAAAGTAATTATAATAATTAATAATAAAAAGAACGAAAAATATATAAAATAAATTAATCCACTTCTAAATTATAAGCTACCAAAAAGTTAATTAACCTGTACAATGTCTTGCTAATCCATACATCATCTTCACCACCATAATGCTCTATATAATATTTAGCCTCCACACGAGGTAGGCTGGCATACCATGGCATTTCCAATCCTTTCCTTATCTGTTGTCACATATTTTGTTTGTTTCATATTTTAGATTACGAAGTAAAAAAATAAAATAAAAATAAAAAAAATGGCCCAGAATTTTTATTATTATTATTATGGCTATTTTTATACCGATATTTAGCAATATTTCAATAGTTACCTCGTTGGGAAGGTGCTTCGATATGACCCATTTATCTAAAAAATTATCAGATGCTAATCTTTCTTGTAGAAAACTGTAAGAGAATTCTTTTGCTTCTTCAAGAACTTTTTCTCCTGGAAATTGAACCTGCGAAGCTCTGTAGAGATTGTATATAGGGGTTGGCGACTCAATCATTTGATAGGCAAAACAAGAAAATTTGCCATTGTTCTTGAACTGCTCCAACACATCTGGGAAATTATAACACTCCGTTGCATTAGTAAAACACTCAAAACTAGCGTACACAACATTGAAAAACTCTCGACAATACAATGAAACGGTTTATTTTTTAATTCTTAGTTGAATAATCCTATCGAGTATTAATTAATCTCCTCAAAATCATGTCTTACGTACGTACCAGGTGTAACATTGTATCCGTGCAATCTTAGGAACCTGAACCCCATGGATGTGTCATCAACATCAGAAAATCTTGCCAATCTTCCACCAAAGATTCCATCTTCGGACCAAAATCTGTAAATTAACAATTTCCAAAATGAATACTAATAGTTTATTCTCCTACTAGTTGTACCATACTGTTGTATCTATTCCTACACGAATGTAATATTGGAACTCGGGAATAAACTGTAATTCCGAGAATATCACGAATCTACTNTTTTATTTTTTTTTTAAATTTTATTTTGTTTTAATTTTTTTTTTTTTTTTTTTTTTGTAAGACTAGTTTTGTGGTGGCCAGGCCAAGATCGGTTTACCCAAAGGTTGTCCCAAAGTGGGTTCGGGTCACGTGCCGGTAAACTTTTTAATTTTTTTTTTTTTTGAAATACGTAAAATTTATTAGGTCAATACAGTACGAAGATATTAATGTAAAAATGTATTACTAAAAAATATGTAATTTTTTATTCAAAGTATAGATGCAACAATATAATTTATGTGCAATGATTCTTGAATGCAGGGGCGGACCTAGGAACATGATTCAGTTGGGCAAGACAAAATTATGTAAAAATCATGTATCAAAAACTTAAAATTACGGATTAAAAGCTATAAGGACAACTTAGTAAATGCCAAAAATTTGCCCTCATTGGCCCTTAATGGGTCCACCCCTACTTGAATGTACCTCTTCTAGCCCTTTTCACCATATTAGATGATGTTTTCATGTAATTCCCTAAATTTTCAAGTTGGATACATCTTCTAAATTTGTGTATTGAGCAGTGAAAGAATCTATCATATAATAAGTTCAAATAATAAAAATAGCATTAACATTAAAAAATATAGGCATAACAGTGATTCATTTCATTCTTTAATCGTGAAACTAAAGAAAAAACAAAAATTAAAAGTGACAAAGAAACACGAATGGTTCAAACATTAAACATTCCAAACTTAAAAAATATATTTACGCTAAAATATATAACCTTTTCTTGCATACATGACTTCCTTATCATGTTAACCTTAACAAGCTAATAAAAATAAAATAAAATAAAATACAATTCATAAATAGGAGTAAAATAAATTTATATAATTACCTGTACACGTGTTCTAAACAACCCTTGATTTGAGGAGTGAAGAAACGGGAAATTCCTAGCCGTTCTAATCGATCGATGGCCCAGAGTCGTGCGAACAAATCAGATGGGTACGAAGAAGGTGCTTTAAGAGTGAAAGATAGTCATTGTGACAGCATGAAGGCCTTATTAATTTCAACATAAATTATGTATAGTAAATTTATTTTTTCTCGAAAAATGAATGGAGCTTTAAAGATTGTACCTCCTCCTTGAAACTCCTTAACGATATCGTCCAAATATCTGAAGCATTTTTCATCTTTAGTCTCTATAAGTGCAAATGCGGTGGAGGCTGGAGATGTTAAGAAAGACCCTAATGGTGTCTGCAACTTCAAAAGTTTTTCCCATTCCAATTCCAAATCTTGTAATCCTTCCAGACTATACAGTAGAGACGTTGGTACATTGTGCAGAAGGTCCTTTGGAATCCTGTCCAATAGATGAATTATGTTATTTATTTTTTTCTTTTTCTTGCATTTTTTTTAAAGATAGTTTCGTGTTTTCTTTAACAAAAAATTACAAACATTTCTTGAACTGACTACCATGTAGACATCCTCACTTGTAAGAAGTTATAGACATCTAGTAGTAGCTAAAAGCAAAATATGTAGTTTCCATTTTACCTCTCTTTTCTTATTTTTTTCATTAATCTTTCTCCATATTTTTAATTAAGATGGAGCACTGTTTTAATTTAAAAGAATATCATCATCAAAGTTGTGGAATAGTCTTTTGGTCAGCTTTCTTGTTCTTGAGGGCTTTCTAGCTAGTGGGCTTTATAGTGGACGTGCCTTGCTTAACTAATATATTACATATATAGTAGAGCTTCCTTATCTAGAAATTTAAGAGAAATATAATGATAAATTTTTGTAATCGAAGACAATTCGCAGTTTATGATGCTATGTCACCTCGGAGATAAAGAGATCTTCTGAATTGGGAGAGTAAAAAAGAAGAATAGAAATGTGAAGTGTGTGTGTGTGTGTGTGTGTATATATATAATTAATTAATAAAAATGTTTAAGAAGAAAAAATGTTATTAACTTTCTCATTTGATATGTTAAACACCTTATTCCATGTATTTAGAAAAATAAAAATTTATATATGATAACGTTGTTAAATAATAAAACACAAAAATGAGGAAAATAAATAGTTTCAAAATTAACATAGTGATAAATTTGTAAAATAGAAATAAATATATGTTTTTTCTACTTTCAGTAGTTTATGAAAATGAGATGAGTGCTTGACTTTGACCTTACTTGTGGTTAGCAACTTCTTAATTTGTTATTTTTCTAATCTGTCCATGGAGTGCTTGACTTGACCTTACTTGTCAGTGTATAAAAAATTTACCTTTCGTATACATTAATTTGATGAAGAAACTTTACCTTCTCAACTTCCTGTCTCTTGCTGCATAAATCTCCTTTATGACAGTAGCATCATAAGGAATGTTGTCAATGCCCAAGTTTTGGGCTTTTTGGAGAAGCGCCGGAACTACAACTTCAAATCCGCAGGGCATATGATCCTCATTTTCATCTTGGAGTTTATGTATGTTTTCCTTGATAAATGTTATTCCTAAAACAAAAACACGATGCCGTGTCAAGTATATGTATTTATTTGATCACTTCCCTTTAATGTGGTTAGTACTTTTTGTTGAAGAATTTGTCTCCGCTTTAATATTTTAAGCTTCGAGTTAAATTGTTTTAGAATCATACTACAGTGACATAACCCTCGATATAATGGTTGACATAATGTCACACGACGCTTCATCATTGGAATATTTTAAATTTTCATCCAATCACATATTGTCAATACCTATTATGTCACTCTATTTGTCAACCACTTTCTGACAAACTGGCATAACCCATTGTTTTAATATAGCATTGAATTAGGTAGATAGATTTGTCGTCACTCATATATGTATATTATGCACGTGTCAAGTTTTTTAATTAAAAATGAGTATGTTAAAGAAAATTTTCCTAATAAGAGACACTTTCAAACCTTTTTCACACTTGTCATGATGAACGTTCCACGTTCTTAGTGCAACTACACATGCTATAGTGTTGAGGAGACGATCATATGCTAAAAATACGAGCTCGTCACCCCATGAACCGTCGGGGAGTTGATGATTAGCAATCCATCGAAGACTATGGGGAAACTGGGGCATATCATCTCCATTAAGAGCTGGAACAAGAGCAACCCACGCTGTGTCATAGGGCGAGACATTTGTTCGTCCTTCTCCTATGGTATCCAACATTTCTCTAATATATTCAATTTGATCTTGTATCACATTTACCTTTACAAGAAACACATTAAATCATAAATGCATCCAAATGGTGCACCTTTTTCTTTTGGCCCAAAAAAAAAAACAATTAAAATTTAAAGCCATGATGAATGAAAACTAAAAGTTTTATGGATTAAATTGGTTGCACAGGGTCAATTACAGGAGCTATTTTCAGTTGCTGAAATGGCAGGTTATTGACAGCTTTTTCTTTTATTTATTTTTTAAACTGTCAATGAAATTCTGTCAAGTGTATATTCGTATAAAACCCCGATTGACCCTGTTCATGTAGCAGATATGAAGTTTTATATCATAATACCTTCGGGGCTTTCTCTTCCACGTCATCTTTCTCTTGTACTTGTGATGGATATATTACTCTATCTACAATCATGGGCGAGTATTTAGGCAACGTATAGATAAAAAAAAAAAAAAAAATATTGCCTTCTCTTTCAAATAACTATTCATCTCAAAGTATATATACGTACCTCGACTTGCAACATTGAGCAAGTGTTTACCATGGATATTATGATTCAAGTTAAGTACTTGTATATCATTGGTCCCAAACGGTAAATGCCCTACATCATATATTCAATAGAATTAGTTAAAGAGTTAAATATATGTTTGAGATCGAAATAATGAAAAAATAATAGAAAATTTATAAGTTTCCGGTTTCACAAAAATCATGACTCTGGAAAACCAATCGTTTATGTGCAAAATTCATGACTGATCCTCGTTGAAGAAAAAAATGAGAGTCAAAAGCTAAACAACCATTTATTCTCGAATGAAAAGAATGAGAATAGTGGATAGAAAGTTTTACTAGTGACATGTTGCAGCGACGGAGCTTTTTGTATTGGGGACAACAACTTTTTACGAGGAACAAGCGAAGAATAGGCAAGTTGGGGACTAAGAAGAGCCTGCATTTTGTATAATGTTTTGTATCTGAAGAAGGAAAGATAAGAACTAGGGTTCAGAATTTTCCTTATATATAATGCACGTGATGACTTTTGGATTATTTTATTTGACTGGGATTATTTTATTTGACTGTGTTATAGCTAGTTGATGAGGCAAAAAACATTTCTTAGAATACATCTATTACTATGCAAATTTAATGCATTAAATTATTAGGAGGAGAAGAGCCGCCGTTGAAAACTGTACCTTCTAGACTATATAAGAATACATTGATGTGACAACGAGAGTGCTCTACCCTGCAGTGAAGGTGAAAAATAACATGATAGAAAAATATAAATAGTTTAGTTCTAATCTCTTAGTCAATACTAATTGACGTAACCTCTCTACTTTTAAAACATATATAATTCTTTACATAAAAATAAGAATATATCAAATTATTTAATAATTATAATTAAAAGATATAAATTAACTAACAAAAGAAAATGAATATAAACATCAACTACGACTATCTTCTATAGTTTTTCTGTAAATCAATCAATACATCTACTTCATCCAAATATTGACAAATCACTATAGGTCTCTTGTTAGTATGTAATCAATTTTTATTGCAAATCACCACATCAACAATCTTTACACTCGATGAACTTATAAAAAATCAAGATTCTGAAAACTAGTAAGGAATGTAGATTTGGAAGTCATAGTGGATATTTGAATAGTTAAAAAAACAAATAATAAATTGAGTGACCTAACCAGGAAATTGAGACATAAATAAATAAAAAATATTGTTTAGCTAAAAACAACCTTGCTACATGTACTCTTTGAGGTACATGTTCGTTTACCCGACCCCACCCCCTCCCTCACACGGGGTCGGGTCCCACAAATTTTTGGATGTGGGACCCGACCTCCATATGAGGGAGGAGGTGGGGTCGAGTAACCCAAAGTGTAATTCAAATGGTTCAAATAGCATAATTCAGTTAAAAATTTAAGGAAGTTTGACACAAATCAAATCAAAACAACACAACACAACTATTAATAAAATATAGTAAATAATTGTAAAAAAAATAAGAAAAATGGACTAATCTGACTTGAAAACTGAGCCGAAATTTGAGAAAATTGTTAGTAGAAGTGAAAGAAGTGGTTTCATTATGACTTACAATCTAGATTTTATTGTTTATTAATTTTGATGGGTGACTCATAACACTACAACAAAAATAGTTTTTACGGCATATGTTTACGACGTACAAATGATGCATGCCGTAAAATATTATTATAATCTTTTTGTTAATTTAAAGTCAAAATCAAACATCATTTTTTAATTATACACCCACAACTATTATCAGCACATTTAAAAAGATTCGGCCCTGTTTGATAACCAAGATCTTTCTTGGAATTTGGAAAAAAAAAATTCATTTTCTACCTTTTGCACCATTTGATAGCAAAAATTTTACCCGAAAAATATTTTCCTCCCTCTCTCCTCACGCGTTTTCTTGGATTTGGTGGAAAACATTTCTTTTGGTTTTGGTGGTAACTGATTTTTCAACTTTTTTTGGCAATTGTAAAAAATTCTAGACACAATAGTAAAAATCTTTTCTAACTTTTATTAACAATTTCCATGTAGAACGAAGTCAAACGAACGGTATTCGGTATGATAATTTTTTCCTCAATTTTTTTGACAATTGGAACAACCTCTAGACTCAATGGTAGAAAAAATTATCACTTTAATGGACAATTTTCATAAAAAATGAAGTCAAACGGATACCAAACTTTTGACATTTTTCAAATGGAAAATTATACCAATTAAACACAATTAATTACAATTTTCAGTAAAACAATTTATAAACAATTCAATTCGCTGTAAAAAAATTTCTTTCAATCCATTTTTCACATTTACAATCAAATGGACCCTTTATAATTATTCTCTTCATTATAATCACATTATAATTTTTTTCCAAAAGTTAATGACATTATTTTTAGAATGATTATTCTACTTGTACATCAAATGCTATATCAAAAGTTATATAATATACAAGTGACATTATGTAATTGGTTGATGAAAATAATACACAAGTGACATTATTTAATTGATTGATGGAAATTGTTCATTATATAGCTCTTGATATAATCTTTGATATACATACAGCAAAACCCTTTTTAGAATAAGTCATATGCTCAGTATTCATGGACACATTATGTGTGTAAATTAAGGCCCCGCTTGAGCCACTTTTTTCTAGAATGAGAATGAAAAATATAGTCGTTATTGGGTCACACACAAGAGATAGAAATTTAAAATTGATGATTTGATGTGATAGATAATGGTCATATTTTTCATTTTTAAGGAAGAAAAATGTGGCTCAAACATGGCCTAAATATGTATATCAAAGTATTGGCCGTGGGTATTTAAGAATCAAATCACATGGCACATAAGATACCTAGTATTCATTATTTTCAAAATATATTTTTCTCTATTTTATTTTCAATCACAAATTCTTTGATAAAATAATATTATACATGGGAGGTGTGTTGATTAAATTTAAATAAATAAAAGTATTTCTTTCTAACCATTTAAATTTATAGATAATGTGGTTCAATTATCCTAGATAATAATATGAGAATCCAAACAGTCCATGAATTTAAAAAATAATAATAAAAAAAGTGACCAAATGTGCACCTTGCATTAGACCGTGCTTTATAAAAATAAATAAATAAATAAAACACGTCTTACTCGAACAATTTCTTGAATGGTTCAAATATAAACACGATTAGTCAAGGCAAACATTTAACTTGTTCAAGATGGATTTCAAAGTGGAAAATTAAAATAATCTTCCCATGACTATTCAATACAATTAGCCAATAGTCAAGCATTGGCTCAATAAGAATAGTCATGATTTTACAAAGGTTTTAAATTATTGCATACGACTTCAAATTCTTGAGAGAGACATATTTAGTTGAATACTGTTTGTAGTTAACTATTTGCATATTATTATACTATTGGGAAAAAAAAAATGGGTCCTTCGACTTCAAATATCGTTTTAGTCAATATTAGTAATTAAAATAAATCATGTGAAGTTTCTAAAGAACATCCCTTTTTAAATGGTCTTATTGTTAAGTTCATTGTGAAATTGAAATCGTCTCGCATCATTTTGAAGGGATAATTATTGCTGTTCAATGATAAAGTCCGTTCTATTTGCAGATAAATGTCATCCAGAGAATAAAAATAAAATCATAATTGCATTGGTTTCCTACCATATAAAATATATTCATTAATTTTACTTCAAAGTTCAAATATCACTTTAGTCAATATTTGAAAAGTAAATTAAACCATCTTTTGAATAAGAATTGTGAATCATTGTTGTCTAATTTTCATGGAGAGATGGTGTCACTGCATTTTCTCCAATCTATTATGCTAAATTTAAAAAACATCTTTTTTTAAAAATCGTCTTATCCAGTACCCAAAAAAAAAATCTTCAGCGACCAAAAATATTGATTGGTAGAAACTATTTTTTGATCGCTGAAGATCTTAGCTACCAAAACAATGGCTGCATGATGTTATTCACTGTCGTTAATAAATTGGTTTGGAGGCTGATAATAAATTGGCTGATTTGTACCCTTTTGAGACTACACTTTGGTCCTACGTAAAATTCTTCAGCAACCAAGTCATAGTTGGTTGCTAAAACTAACATTCATCGACCAAAAGATTAGTTGCTTTCTTCAAAAAAAATAAAATATCACAATCCAAAAATATCAACCAAAAGATTAGTTGCTTTGTCCCCTCACCTCGCCGAGTCACACGGGCCGGCCTAGGCTCGAGCCAATGTCCCAATATGGGGCTCAGTCCGAGCCGTGCGAGCCTACGAACCTCTTGAACTGCTCCAACACATCTGGGAAATTATAACACTCCACTGCAGTATTAAAACACTCAAAACTAGCGTACACAACATTGAAAAACTCCAGACAATATAATGAAACGATTTATTTTTTATTTTTTAATTCTTAGTCGAATAATCCTATCCGAGTATTAATTAATCTCCTCAAAATCATGTCTTACGTACCAGGTCTAACATTGTATCCGTGCAATCTTAGGAACCTGAACCCCATGGATGTGTCATCAACATCAGAAAATCTTGCCCATCTTCGGACCAAAATCTGTAAATTAACAATTTCCAAAATGAATACTAATAGTTTATTCCCCTACTAGTTGTACTATATTGTTGTATCTATTTCTACTCGAATATATTATTGGAACTCGAGAATTATAAACTGTAATTCCGAGAATATCACGAATCTTTGATATACATACAGCAAAACCCTTTTTAAAATAAGTTATATGCTTAGTATTTATGGACACATTATGCGTGTAAATTAAATATGTATATCAAAGTCTTGGCCGTGCGTATTAAAGAATCAAATCACATGCCACATGGGATGCCTAGTAGCCCAAACGGGTTTCTATTAACATTAATTATAATGCTGCAGCTTTATTTCATGCTCGCACAATTATTTTTAGCCTTTGTTTAGTATTCATTATTTTCAAAATACATTTTTCTCTCTTTTATTTTCAATCACAAATTCTTTAATAAAATAATATTATACATAAGAGTGTGTTGATTAAATCTAAATAAATAAAAGTATTTCTTTCTAACCATTTAGATTTTATAGATAATATGGTTAAATTAACCAAAATAATAATATTAAAACCCAAACGGTCCATGAATTACCACCTTGCATTAGACTGTGCTTTAAACAAATAAATAAAACACGTCTTACTCGAACAATTTCTTGAATGGTGCAAATATAAACACGATTAGTCCAGGCAAACATTTAACTTATTCGTGAAGTATTTCAGAGAGGAAAATTAAAGTAATCTTCCCACGACTATTCAATACAATTAGCCAATAGTCAAGGATCTTGTCCAAAGATTGGTTCAATAAGAATTAGTCATGATTTTACTGAGGTTTTAAATTATTGGATTACGACTTCAAATTCTTGAGAGGAGAAAATATTATATTTAGTTGAATATTGTTTGTAGATGACATTTGCATATTATTATCTATTGTAAAAAAAATTGACTTCAAATACCGTTTAAGCACGGGAATCCGTTTCTAAACAACATCTCATTTTAAATAGTCTTATTGTTAAGTTCATTGTGAAATTGAAATCGTCTCGCATCATTTTGAAAGGATAATTATTGTTATTCAATGAGAAAGTCCATTCTATTTGCAGATAAATGTCATCCACGGATAGGGATGGCCAAAAAGCTTGGCGACTTGCACGGCTCGGGCTCGACCAGTAAAAAACTCGAGCCGAGGCTCAGGCGAGCCTGCCCCATTAAAAAAAAATTAATTTTTTTTTAAAATTGGCTGCCTTTGCAAGCTGGCAAGCAGCTTTGACCTGCCTACTGCGCAGCTATTTTAGCAGCCTGCAAAGGCAGCCAATATATATATATATATAAAGCAAAAAATCGAGTCACCTCGGTCCGCTAAAGCCCGGGCCAAAAGTTGGTGCCGATCCTCGTTTTTTTTTTTGGCAGGGCCCGACTCGGCTCGGGCCCAAAAAAACTCGGACCAAAAAAGCTCGATCTCGGCTCGTTGACATAGCTATCTACGGAATAAAAATAAAACCATAACTGCATTGGATTCCTACTAGAGGAAATACATGGATAGGGCTCAAATACAATCTCATATTTCCACTTTGGCCTTTAACCTGTAAGTAGAATAAAAAAATGAAAAAAGTTAAAAAATAACTTTACACAACAAAAAGTCAAAAATGTCTTCATATTATCCCCAAAAAATCGACCCTCCCAAGAAAAGCCATAAATCGACCTCCCAAAAGCCTAAATCGACAACCCCAATCTTGCCAAAATCAATGCCTCCCAAGAAGCCAACACCGACACCGACCGACAGCCAAAATCACCGCCTCTCACTGGGCCCAAATAAAATGTTGGTTTTTTTTTTTTTTTTTATAATTAAAATGGGGTTTTTCATATCAGGAATTGGAATGGTTTTTATGTTTTTTTAGTTTATTTGTTCATATATAACTAGATCTGCTTGAGTAGTAGTGATTTTGGACAAATTTTGGAGTTTATATGTGAAAAATAATTTTTTTTGAGCTTTGAATGGCCGGAAAATGGCGATTTTCCGCCATTTCCGACGATAAAGCAGCCGACCGACTGCTTTTTACAACTGGTGGACTGTTAACCGATGGTCGACGATTACCCAATTGTCGATTAACAACAGACCGGCCATTAAAAGTTGGTCGGCTGTTAACTGACCGCCGATCCCGCTTTTAACAGTCGATCGACTTCGAATGCTTGTCTGATTGTTGGGTCGGCCCACGTTATTTTTTTTTATTTTTTTAATAATTTAATTTTTTGAATATTAAAAAAATGTTTATATTATATTTAATTTTTAAATATCATTCTATTTAATTCATTTTATGTTTTTATAATTATTTCTTTAATTAAATAATATTTGTGTAGCAAATGTAATTAAATAATATATATATTGTTTACTTAACTTTAATATTTTCCTTTTGTTTTAATTTATATATATATATAATTTATTTATTTATTTATTTATTGTTTACTTAACTTTAATATTTTCCTTTCGCTTTAATTTGTATATTTAAAATTAAATAAATAAATTTAAATTCATAATTTCGAAAATGAGAAAGTAAATTCTATTTGCAGATAAATGTCATCCACGGAATAAAAATAAACCATAACTGCATTGGATTCCTACTATATAAAATATATTCATTAATTTTACTTCAAAGTTCAAACATCACTTTAGTCAATATTTGAAAAGTAAATTAAACCATCTTTTGAATAAGAATTGTGAATCATTATTGTCTAATTTTCATGGAGAGATGGTGTACTAGTCACTGCATTTTCTCCAATCTCTTATGCTAAATTTAAGCAAAAGTTGAAATACGGGAATCCATTTTCAAAGAACATCTTTTTTAAAATCGTCTTGTCCACTACCAAAAAAAAAGAAACAAAAAATCTTCAGCGACCAAAAATATTGATTGGTAGAAACTATTTTTTGGTTGCTAAGAAAATGGCCGCATGATGTTATTCACTGTGACACTGTCCTTAAAAGTCTTTAGAGACTGAATAACATTTGGTTGCTAAATCTATAATATTCAACAGCCAAAATTGGTCGGTAATGGTCTTGGTTTGGAGGCTGATAATAAATTGGTTGATTTGTACCCTTTTGAGGCTACACTTTGGTCCCATGTAAAATTCTTCAGCATGATTTGGTTGCTAATTAAATAAATTTAAATTCATAATTTCAAAAATGAGAAAGTCCATTCTATTTGCAGATAAATGTCATCCACAGAATAAAAATAAACCATAACTACATTGGATTCCTACTATATAAAATATATTCATTAATTTTACTTCAAAGTTCAAATATCACTTTAGTCAATATTTGAAAAGTAAATTAAACCATCTTTTGAATAAGAATTGTGAATCATTATTGTCTAACTTTCATGGAGAGATGGTGTCACCGCATTTTCTCCAATCTCATGAAATATATGATTAAAATTAATTATTGACTTTAAGTTAAATTAAAATTTAGCTTTTAATCTCTACAGAACACGGGTAAAATATGTTCATTATGTATAAGAAACCAACCACTAACACGTGACCATGTCCAATGATTGACCAATAAAAAATTGTCTAGATTTTACCAAGATTTTAAAAGAATAATACTCCTTGAATAGGTTCAAGGACAGAAATAGAGGGGCAAGGAGATGTGACAGATAATAATTGGATATTTATAATATTTTTATTTTTTTTCAAACTATCTAATTATGTGTCGACACATGTCCCTCGTGTTTTTGAACTTGTCTTTGAACCTGTTTGTGCAGCACAATTAATTTTAAAATATAAGATAATGATTTCGAAATTATAACGAGCGGAAAATCATAACTTAAGCCGACAAATTTCATTGTTTTCATATTGACATCTAGTGGCAACATGATACTGGACAATTTTAAAAAATAAACAGTTTTTCACAAATTAAATTATGCTAACTTAGATAATGTCAAAAGTGATGTACACTTCTAATGTCTGAATGAGTTAACTCCAAATCTCATTGTTTTCATATTGACATCTAGTGGCTAAAAATGGGGTCCTCTGAATTCAATGTCTTGAGTTGCTATATTTATATTCAAAATTTTGCAAATATATTATTCCACGTGATATACGTTGTCTTTTACTGGATAAAATAAAAAGGTTATCACTCATCATTTTGACTATAGATATTGCTCGTCAATATTTGACTTCAAACTTCAAATGCCGCTTAGTCACTTTGTATGCTTAAGTCCTTGTTTGTCCCACATTATTTTTTTCATTCTCATTCTTCTACTCATTTTTAACCACACATTCTTTAATAAAATAATATTTTCTATCACGTCAATAACTTTTCCTTCTTT
>CAIGRS010064650.1:0-22232 GCA_903798395.1 Fraxinus floribunda | reverse complement strand
TTCACATATATATAGAAAATGGAAATGGGCCTCGTCCAAGCCCAATATGAGATGATTTTTATTACATTATCCAAATCCCCTCTTCCGTTTCTTGCAGTTTTTATATTTTTTGTCCTACCGTTGATTAGACCGTCGGAGTGCAAATGGTCGCCGGACCTTTTTCTATGGTCTTTGCCTCCTAACGGGGTACTCAGTGTGCAGGTGATGTCCACGTGAAGGAAATGAGTCAAGATTTTGTTGGCAACATTTTTTGGGGTCAATGAATTTGATTTGGAATTGAGCGAAATTAAAATTGGAATTGGAATTGGAATTGGAATTGGAATTGAAATTAGGGTTTAGGGTTTTGGAATTGGAATTATGGAGTTTTAATAAACGATCTCGCTTTTGCGATCGCTGATTATCGACGTTGACTCCATCCGGACTGGAGTTGGATGCTGGATCCGCCACAACTCGCATTTTTCTAACAGATTCCGTTTCAGAGAAACTGTCCGCTGTAGTAGCTCCAAAATCTGAGTCCACTGCCAACAATGTCATGGCTTAGTATTTGACAGTCGCACAAAGATATTTTTCACTTTTTCCATAAAATAATTACTTGTGATAGTAATAATTTGTACACTACAGATACAACCAAAAAAGGGTTTCAGCCTAAGAATCTTCCTAAAATGAAGAACTTTATTCTTTTGCTTTGTTTTTGGGGTGTAAATCAGGCATGGATTACGTGCTCGCATATCCTAGTAAAGTGGGTATACCGTAATCACGCACTTACATATAGTCACCATTTCCTTGTCCCAATAGAAACCTCGAGCTATTGAGCATGAGCAAGCTAGTTCAACTTTTAGGATATCACTTTGCCCCTGCTATTCCAATGATAGTGAAGCTCCAATTTCACCCACCCTCACATCATCCCTAGTATCAGCTCGAAATGCATATTTATACACAACGAATTACAGTCACATGTGGTTTGTATGCTATCGAATTACAACCCTGCTGCGGCCACCGACAGCCCACCCTCCAATAGGGGGGCGCCCCTGTTTTTGGGTTGGGTTTTAACCCTGGACAAGAAGCTTTTTTCATCGAATTATTAACGTTAAATGATTTGTTGAGAGATAGATAGAGTCCTGAAGTTGCTTGAAAATTGTCAAGAACGAAAGACATGAAGTATTGAAAATTAATGTAACTTGCTATGCTATCATCGTCGGATGAATCATTCTAGTAGTAATGACTTGAGGCCTCATTTGTTCATCATGATAGTTGACTGAGAAGATCATAAGGGTCTACAAGATCATGATTTCATTGAAAAGGTTGGATTGAGTCTCCTATGAAGGGAGCTGAAGGAAACAAAGAATTTCTTTCTTGTTTTAGCCGAGTGGCTGCTAAAGACATGATTCCAATCTCGAAGGTGCCCGAGCATGAGACAAACTAAACTGGTCGGGGGTTTTAGACAATTCCCAAAATCGTCAACATGGTAATTGAAGAAAATACTAGAAAGTTTGCATTTTTGTTTGTACAAAGGTGTGTCAGGAGTTCCTTTTCGACAGAAGTGTTCTTCATATTACCTGAGCAGTTCTAGGTATCAGCCAGAGATGGTAAAACAGCGGTTCTAAGCATACTCGACACCCTGTTAAATGTCTACTGATACTTTTACCTTAAAGGGAAAATTTTGCTTGCTCATTCTTCGCTGATTCATATAAATTCATCAGAAAGACTCTACATTTGGATTTATTACATACATAAACTAAATTCTTCCCAGCAAACTCTTTTGTCGTCCAGATTTTCTTAAACTTGTATGTTGCAATATAAACATCTTTGTCAAGAGTAACGGTTGGCTACACTACAAGCAATACCTACAAACTGTGTTTTTATTTACAGCAATGACAGTATAAATCATGACACTACTAAAGAACTACTTTTACCATTGTTATGCCCACCAAATTTCTTTTCGAAGTCTGCTACATAATCTTCCATGCATGACTTGTAAGTTTGCATGCCAGGAACCTTTGTGGACAGTTCTAAGCCAATATTCATCCACTTCTTTGCCACGTCAATGTGTCCCAGCCTTACGGGAAGAGCAGCTCGATTCCATGCTGTCATGGAAAGCCATTTTGCTTCTTCTAGGGGATACTCTCCTTCCTTCAAACCTACCATGATCCGATATGCTTGTCTATACATTTCGATCACTGAATCATCGTCTATGTCACCCTTATGGATAGTGGCTACAGAAATTAGTTTTCTGAGAATGAAAGCTACACTTTGGTAATCTGGTGAAGGGGATGCAAGCAGGGACGAGAGACAGGTTCGTAGGGTGAAAGTGGCCACTTCAGGGTTGGATCGTGGTCCTTCAGAAGCATCAAAGCCTATCTGAAGTAAATGTTGTGGATTGCAAGAGTTTGAGCTTGCTAAGTTTTTAATCAGCAGGAGTTGTTGGGCACCCTTGTCACTGAGCCTTGAGTACAGATCATAGGCACTCAAAGTGTATACAAAGAAGATGTTGGGATCCATTGCTGCAATTTGACCCTCATCTTTTCCACAGATACCTGAGCTTGATATTAATATCTGCATCCAGGCAATGGTAAAGCATTGACAAAGGCACAAAGCCACTTGATATTGGAAAAAAAAAATGTAGGTGTGCAATCCTAGTTGAACTTGAACTTTATCTGTTCTAGACAGGATAAGGTTAAATGCTAGAAAGCAGAAGAACAAGAGGAAGAAAACAAAGTAATAAGTGAAAAAAAATAAAAAAATAAAAAATTGATCAACGCCTTGATAGTTACCTTTTTTGCCCGGTCCAACAGTTCAATGGCTTCTTTGGTTTCAGTTTCCAGCAATGTAGCTTTTCGATGCCTCTCATCAGCAATGATGGCAGCTACAGACATGATTAATGATTTACCAACCATCATAGCATTTTCCTTCGATTCCCCATCACTGACAATACCATAAAATTCCGATGCTAATCTAAAGAATTCTGCACATAACTCGTAATTTTTCTCCTTCCCATTTCTTACTCCGAAATTCCATGCATTCACTGCAAACCAATTCCTTTCTCGTCTTCCAACTTCACCTTTCCCAAAAAAGAGTTCAGGTCCAAGTTCAGATAGCCGTTGATAAGCTCTATTCAAGTGTTTGAGGATGTCAGAGTCATTACTGGAATCTTGAATTAGAATTCTGACTAAAGTGCGGAAAACTACAACTTCATTGGTTGGCATTGGTTTCCCTGAGGAGTAGAAATTTAAGAGATGGGATAGAGAGGCAGTGGCAACGGGAAGAGAACTGCAAGCAATAGCTTCATGGGCTGAGAGGGAAAGGAAATCAGGGGTGAAGTCAAGACAGCTTGACATTGCTTGCACCTGAGCAATAGAACTGTTGTGGTCCTTTTTTTGCAAGTAGATCTTGAACTGTAAGTATCAAGAAACACGTCAGCAGTAAGAAGATCAATACATATGCAGTCCTGTATTCAATTAAGAGCCTGTGCGACAAAGCTTTTTATAAAAGTTTTAGCAGATTTTGATAGAAGTTGATGAAATGTGTGACTGAAAAGTTGATAAAGTTGCTAGTCATATGAAATTTGTGGTTAAAAATGAAGTTTGAGGAATTGAGAAGTTGATAAAGTTTCATCAAACAAGGTCTAAATTTGCAGAAACTGAGCTCAAGCTTACATTCATTACAGAGATTAAAAACCATACCTTAAGAAAGGCGCTGGCAATATTGGGTTCCAGCTGCAGAAATTGAAATCATGAAATAGAGTTAACATATGAAGTTGGAGAATTTTTTAAGTTGACATGAATGAAAACTTACCTGAAGTTATTTCTTAGTTACGTACCTTTTCTGCCTCGTTGATATATTCTTCAGCTCTATCTAGCTGGGAGAGGCCAAGGTGACAGAGGCAGAGCACTCTGAATCCCTTCGCCCTGAAAACTCTGTTCTCTATGGTGTGAGGGCCATAAAGAAGAGACTTCTCAAACATCTCAGCACTTATCTGATATTCTTTTGCTCGGAAATGTTCTGCAGCACTGAAAGACGTTGATAATTATTATTAGAACTATTTCTTTTGTAGTAGTTGCATGCCTTATGACCTACTCAATGTTGTCATGTTCTATCAGATAATGCTATCTTGCAATATGTTAAAAAAAAATGGACGTTATCATTCTGCTTGGCTTGGCATGAAAACCACGTGCACATGATGCTTCTGAACATCACTAGTGACATAATTACACCTAGATTAAGAGAAAAATATAAAGAGATGGCTGTTGCACAAGAACCACGTCTTAAAAAGCAATAAATGTGAATGAAGAGCTCAAATGGAGAATGAGCCAGCTTGTTTAAATACAGAAGGTAGGTACTTATCGGGAAAGTAAGTGATATAGAGAAGGATAAGCAATTCCAATGACCTCAAAATAAGCAACACATTTAGAACTTTGTGGTTGGTCAACCATTTAAGATAAAAATTTCAATTCAAGGCTATTCACGAATCACACGTCAAGGTTGCATTCACACCCTACTGAATATGTTCAACCATGCAAGAGAACTTCTTTACCTGATAATTGTTATTTTAAGCAAAATTGTATGATATTTATTGCTTATGTAGTTATGTTGGGAAGAAATGAACAAAAATGCAATCAGGCAAGTTAACTTTTATCCTAATTGGTAATTGCATATCAATCTATGCAAGAGAAGTTTAAAAATTCTTTCATAAGGTCAACCCACATTCAAATTTCAAACATAACTCTTTTCCTCTGGGAGAAAATTCAAAAAAGGCCAAATGGTTATTAATGCGATTGTTTCAACTTTCAGTTACTTTTAACAAAAAAAGGTTCCCAACGCAAACTGCATATCGCATATAAATCAAAGAGGAAAAGATCTACTAATTTACCAGTTCCAAAGAAGAGCGTGTATTGTTGTCCTCTCCTTGGCAGCCGCATCTCCACTAAAAAGCTCCACCACCCTCTCATCTGAAACTAACTCAGTCACGACCTTTGCCCTCACTTTCGCGCCTTCAGTCCCACCTGCACCATCCCCAACAACCCTATTCACGACCCTGATGGCTACACCAGGGCTAACACGACACCGTCCCAATAGCCCCAAAAACACCCCCTTAACTGTCTCTGCCCCAGCTGCGCCCACAGCCTGGAAATATGACTCCACAGCTGATACCCAAACTCCTTCCGGTATCCCATTATTGACGACCATTCCCCTCAGCTCCTTCTCCGCTTCCTTGTACCTCCCCATTCCCAACCATGCCTTCATTGCTAACACGCTCAAACTCGGATGGTGGTCTGCACCACCAACACCTTCCCTCAAAACCTTTACACACTTCAAAACATTCTCAAATTCATCACTTTGCAAATGCGCCGCCGCCATAAATCTCAAAATCTTCAACCTCAACTCCTTCAAATGTAACGTCTCCTCTGTCTTCTTCACTATTCTTAATCCTTTTTCACATAATTCTAGGGCTTCACTCATCAATTTCAATGCTTCGTTCAATCCAGAAACATCATCATTGGACAACAATAATTTTCCGAACATCAAATACTGATTAGCTAGAGATTTGTAATTTTCTGAAGTTCCAAACAAAACATTTTTTGATCGGTTTAACAATGCGATTGATAAATTTCGGTCAGAAACTTCCCAAGCAGTTCTAGATCGAGCCAGATTGAGATCCAGGAGGAGTTTTCGTTCATCATTGTTGGAGATCGAATTAATCTCAACTTTGGAGATAAGATCAGTGGCCTTCTCGAAGCAATTGTTCGCGAAATCAAATTTTTTGAGGTCGTGCCAAATAAGACCTGTCTTGTAGAAGAATAAACCGGCTTTAATCGCCGGAGAAGGTATCCCAGAGACATCAGCAGACAGGAAGAGAAAATCAGCGGCGATTTGCCGGAGCTTGGCATGTTCTTCGGAGAGTCTGTGATCTCCGCTAGAATTGGAGGTATAGGCAGCGTTGGAAAGGTCGACACAGGTATTCCAGAGGCGGTAGCTGAGTTTCCAGAGGAGGAGTTTAGTAGAGTTAGGGAAAGGAGCGAGTTGACTCAGCTCAGCAAGGACGAGTTGGAGCTCGGAAGAGTACGAATCTGGCAAGGGAAGTGAAGCGGAGTGTCGTTCGAGGGATTTGATTGAGGCTTCAATTTGGGAGAGCGCATGAGAGTGGTTGGAGGAATTGGCGGTGCCGGCGGAGGAGCTCTGGCGGAAGTCTGGCGTAGAAATCTCGGCGATTCTCATTTTCTGTAAGAATATTTATGGCGGGAAATGGTAACCGGTGAACTGGAGATTTTTAAAAGGGCGATTCTTTATACTTGAGAAAAAAAAATTAAATAAATAAATTTTAAAAAAAAATTGGGTTGTTCTTTTGTATTTCAGTTTTGTGTTTTGAGTATCCATTTTGAAATTGTTGAAAATGTGTTCTTTTTGAAATTTTGAACACACTCAAAAATGCGTTATGAAGATTTTAGCTTAATTATAACTGAAAACATCCAAAACGTTTGTCATTTTAGATTTTCTTTGTAAATTTTTGATTTGTTTTCGAAAACACATTTTCGAAAATAAAAAGAAGAATGCGTATTCACTATTTTAGAAAATCGAAAACAAAAAATGACTTGAAAATTGTAAAGAGAACCTGCCAAATTTAAAATGTGCTGTATCGCTTTGGATAGTCATTTATCTGGCCTTAACTGTAATTATACACATTTGATCGCTTGCTCAATTAAATATTGGAATTCAATTTCAAGAGATCTTCAATTCAATTTGAGGATGAAAAATTGAAGCATAACTTGTTCGGGTGAGAATTGATTTTTTAAAATACTTTGTTTATATCTCACTTGACTTCTAATTGCATCAAATTGATCATGTGTGATCTTCAATCATTGTTTTATATTTCAAATCAACTATTGGATATTTTAACTTTGATCTCCAAACTTCGGATTTCTTGCAATTTCATCATTTTCTCGTTCATTGTCTCCAATTTCGTCAATTTCATCGATCTTTACCTAACAAATACAATATCATTTTCAAATCAAATGTATAAAATTAAAGGAAACCATAAATGCAAAAAAAGGAGAGATCCATGGGGAGGATCTAAGAGCCTGAACCTTAATTGAGAATGCAATTGTGCAAAAGGGGACGTCGGGTTCCAGGCTGTTTAGGGGATTATATAGAGAAAGGAAAGTCTTAACGGCTTTGATGCTTCCAAAGGAAATTAGTGGCTGAGATTTAAGAATGAAGGGTTTCAATCTATCAGGGCATTCGGTTTCCATTCTTGTGATGGGTATAGCTTCTTTGAGCCTTCAATTCATCAAATTATCAAGAGTCTCATTTGCCAAAGATTTTTCAAAAGTTAACAATTATTTTTAAGATTAAGGAGCTGCTTTTGAATATATTTAAATAAATTTATGAAAATGCTTCGTAACTTCCTCAAGAAATTTTTCTAAAAAAAACATACGCTGAAACCTTACCAAATGAGGCATAACTCACAATTTTTCATCCTTAATCTATTCAAAATAAAGCACCAAGTCTTTAGCCTTCATTTTGTAACAATTTTATTTTCTATATATAATATTTTTGGTTTGTAAAATCTTGTCGGTTCGATTTCGGGTTGAAATTTCACCCAAGCCGAACTGTTGATTTGGTTATCGAGTTGAGTCCAATTCCAACCCAACTCGATCCGTGCCCACCCCTAACATTCAAGGATGAATAAATTCACATATATTAATAATATTTCTTTTATTTATTAATAAGTAAAAGAACTTTTTGAAAATAACTCTTACTCGTTACTGTCAAAATAATTATTGAAATGAAGAGTAACGTCACACTAATAAAACAAAAAATCGAAACATGACTTTAACCATGGAAATCAATGATCTTAAGTTCACTTAGAGAAAAATACGTTATCAATCTCCTAACATGCAAATTTGAGATTAGAGAATTCAAATCAGACGAACCTGCGTGAGAGAAAATACAAGCTAGTAGGATCTTAATAGTTTTTGTATACATACAACACACTGTATCATCAAATAGGCGAAAATAAAATACTTAACGTGTGACGAGCATCATTTAACAACGATGAAATGAAGGATATCGGGGAAGAGAGACACTTTCAGGTCACATTATATTACATTCTAATTCCTCACCTTGTCTGGGGAGGTACCCTACAAAGCCAGCACAACCATTAGCAGAGCACCAATCAGCAAAGGTTCCAGTCCTTGTGGAGTTGTAGTCTATTTATCTGGAGTTGCCAAGTACCATTCTATTCAGTCAGTGGCAGCATCCACCTTCATTTATAACGCAACTTTTGCTGCCTATTTTCATCAACGCCATCAGCAGATTGTAAAGAATGTAAGGTGATCAGATCAATTACTTGCAGCATTTCCCCATGCGCCGTCCCACTCACTGTTTGGTGCAGCCTTAGGTCCCTCAATGTAGTTTTGACTGGCATGGGGATTGTGAGGTCCAGGTGCATGGGGATTGTGAGGTCCAGGAAGCCCATCCATGCCAGGGAATTGAACATTTTTGGATTTTGTTTTGATTCCTAATAGTCTCAGCACAAATCTAGCGAGCTCTCCATACAATAATCCGGAACGGTCAAACAGCTGCAAATGAAACATTTATGGTAAGCATGTGAAACAGACTAGCAAGTTCCTGAAGATAAAGCTGTAGCTTCTCATTCATCGTATAGTTCGATTTTGGATTTGGACATGACCAACGTAAATTAGATGAGATAAAATCCAAAACTACCTGAAGAAGGGCACTCATAAACATATGGAATGCCTGTGTATTCTGATCTATCAAGATTGCAACCCGGCCAAAGAAATTTACTACACCATGCATCTGCAAGTGTCAATAAATATATAACTAAATAAAAACCAACATGCTTAAGTGTACCACAGATAAGTGAAGGCTTAAATGAAATTGAGGAACGAAAAAGTTCAAAAGATAAAAGGCATAAAGCAATACATTCAATGCTCCATCTACAGACTATCAATCTATGTTTTCTTCCCACAATGAGAAAGGGAATCCTAGAAGGAAATTAACAACCCCAATAATCAACAGTATTGGTTCTTAGTGCTAATGATTAACTTTTCTAGTACTCCTCCCCCAGGTTTCCCAAACGAGAGAGAGAGAGAAGGAATTTCTAATTAGGTTGTTTAGCTCAGAAATGCTTCTCAACTATCATCCCCTCTTATCTTTTTCCAGTTGCTCTTTCTTTTTGTTTATGCCTCAAATTAGTTTGGTTAGGACCTGGTTAGCAATGCAAGGCAAGGGCCTGCAATCCTCTAACAAATCATCAGCAAAATTTTGGACAATCGTGGGATAATTCTAATCCAACATTCCTCAATTCTAAATCTACCTATTAACAAGATGGATTGGTAAAAACTATATTTGACTTAAAATGACAAATAGAATATGTATCTAATGCTATTGACAACAGAGTGATCAGAACACAATATAGAAGGGTTGACCAAAAATGAGTGCTCCAAACAACGAAACTTTTGCTTCTCTGTTAAGCCCAAATAAGAAGCTAACAGATACACTGTCTTGGCTTACCGCTTGCATTAATGAAATCCAGAAACCTGGTGGAGAAGATGGAGCACCATATGGATTATTCGGATCCTGCTCACCATACGGACCCCCCATGCCCATTCCATAACCTCCCATAGGGCCTCCGAAGCCACTATTATACATTCCCCCACCATTCATGCCACCGCCATAAAGTCCGCCATAACCACCTCTATACATGTTGTTTCCATATAATCCACTGCCATATGACCCTCCAATTCCTCCAGATGTACCATACATGCCAGACGAACCATACATGCCAGATGAACCATACATGCCTGTTCCGTAACCAGAATTATAATTCAGGCCAGAACCATAACCTGAAATAACATAGAACCAAGAGGCAACCTTCCATCAGACATCATAAAAGATATACATATATAGAGACATTTTGTGTTGGCGTGTGTTCTATGCCAAAAGGATTAAACAGGCTAACCAAAACTACATAAACTATGCCATCTCAAAAACTGAGTCATATTCCAAACAGTGTCAGAGGAAAGGGCTAAAAGATGCATCGATTTGTGGTTGAAAGGCCTTCCCAGTTTACTAAATGGTATCTGAAGATTGGAACACCCAAATATAAGATGACAGATGCTAATCACACTTAACATTACCTGTCTTTCAGTTAATCTGGATAAGAAGGTTGATTTCTCATTTACAAGTACGTACTCTCTCTCTCTCTCCCTCTCCCTCTCCCTCTCCCTCTCCTATGGCCAAAATCATCATATTTGTCATAATACTCATTGCTCAAAATCATATAGAGAAATTTGATAGCACACTTGAACGACGCATAACTAGAATGCAAAATTTGCGAGCTGCTGCTCTGTCACTGTGATTGAAGGATGTCGTCCTTTCTTCAAGGAACATGGGAGGATGCTCTTTCCTGACTTTCTTACGACCCACTATTCCCTTCCATTGTCGAGAAAATCAAGAACCATCCTTTTCCTCAATTTTATTTATTTTTTCCACTTTTTCAATTTTTTCATTTACTGGTATTTTGTACTGTTCTATGCTTTACATGTGGCAGGGTCTATGTCATCAATTTTTGACATGTATACGCCACATTCATACCATGTAATCTATTAAATGGCACACTTGACACGACGGGATGGAATTCAAATGATAAGTTTCACATTGCTTGATTGCGAAAATTGAAATATCGCATCATATGTTAAAAAATAAAAAATAAAAAGAACTAAGATTCGTGATGTTTTCCTAAATTTTAGCCAAAACAACTCAAAGATTTACTCTTCCATTTTTGTGTCAGGGGCTCTAAATATTCACCAAGAATTTAATCATTCAAATGATATAGTTGGTGACTAAGCGCATATTAATAATTCACATAAAGAAGTGCTTAAAATACAAACAACTGATAGGCATCTGGGAATGTTTCTAGAAGATGAATGACTTAAAAACATGATTTTTAACAAGTTTAAAATGTGTTTTTTATGAGTTTTATGGCAAGTAGGTTTTAAATGCCATAAAATATCAAATGCCTTTCTTTGCTTGGATACTATGATATTAATTGTTTTCGTTACTGTTTCTATCAACTTTTTTTATAGGAAACACCTCATACACAGATACGTGTTTTATATTTTGAACGAGATCCAAAGTTCTATTTTCTAAATGTTCTCAAAAATGGGGCAAACAAACACATCTTCTGTTCCTTAGTTTTTTTCATTGTATATATCTTTGTTGGGGGAGGGGGATTTGAAATTCAAGAAAATCATATGCATACAAAATTCAGCCAGAGAGACCCTACATTTTAGTGACAAATAAATTCATGGACAATTTTACAACTTCAAAACAAAATTATCCATCTATTGCAGATAAAAGTGCAGATACCTCCATAACTGCTGCCATAAGTCTGCTGTTCCCATGGCCTGGTAGGAACAGGCCTCCCAACCGTGTTTCTGTTTACAATTGTATTCCTATCACCTGTTGAAACAACTTCACCAGGTTTTGCAGTTCCAGAAGCCTCCACTACATCACTCGTGCTACCACCAGAAGGCGGTTTAAAGGGTGCAGGACCAGAAGAGGACCCAGCTCTTTCCCACGGTTTCTGGGGTGGGCTATTACCTACCATAATAGATACTCCATAATTAATAGATGGGTAACGAAAGGAAAATTTACATATGGAGGACGATAATCCAACACATCAAAACCACTTCTAGATGAGGTCAATGATTTTCCCACCTGCACACATTGATGACATGATCAAACATGCCTAGAACAAAAGTGATTTATAGACAAACAGATTACAGATAGCATCATGAAACATCCGTGCCTTGTCCATTGGCAAAACTAAGAGAAGTCAGTCAATGAATCCTTGTGGCTTCTCTTCCACAAAAATTCTCTACACATTCCTATGGAAAAAAATTCATGCATTCAGTCACATGGCTGTTTGGACTATCCTATGTTTTTTTCACTTTATTTTTTGTATTTTGAATAAGTCATGAGTGGTTATGGATCTTTTTATGTCTTTGGGTTGTTCCATTATTTTAGCAAGATAATAAGCAATGTGAAGAAATGACTCTAATGTTCTGAATTAATTTGGATATATACCTTCTGCTAATAAAAATGAGATGGTGATTATCTGCATTCAAACTGAACACTTAATTTTGGGAGGTCTACGCCCTTGAAAAGACAGATATTTTTTCAAAGTTCAGACTTCGTTAAGAAATAAGAGTGTTAAATTTGGTTAAGATCCACTCATTGAGCAGCATTAGAAACATGTGGAACAGTTGGATAAGCGTTGGAGTAGCCAACAACCAAGAACTCCTATTCCACTTCATGCAGATGTTGATTGTACAGGTGCCACGGGAGAACAGAACATTGGAAAGCAGCTGCAAGAGACAGGAATCAGGGAAAGTTCTTCTATATGCCTTCACCAGCTAAATGGAATCCAATTATGATCAGCATCAACAATCCAATCGATTACTTCTTATTTGAAATGGTGAAGTTGGATTATCCAGATCACAATGACAAGGGCAATTGAACAAATTGGATTCGTTCCAAACATGGTGCTATTTGATACATGTAGCACTTGTAATTTTATTAGCTCCCAAATGGGAAAGAATGGACTAGTTATTATGCTTTACAAATAGACAAATTTACCAGATGTCAGCTAACATATTTTTGTAAATGATAGCGTCAACAAGGCAAGCTCTAAGAGGTGACAATTTAATATCCCAACCAATTCAAAATATGCTAGCAAATTTTGATGATGTGTTGAGGAAATGCATGGGATTACTACCCATGAGAAAGAAAGATCACCACAGTCCATCACAACCTAGGTATGACCAGCCAACCAATTATAGTGAGACCTTACTCAAATCCTCACTTCTAAAAGAGGAAATTGAGAGCCTGTTGAGAAAATGCTGGCTTCAGTAATGATTAAATCAAACACAAGCCTTTATTTCTCCCTAGTGTTATTCATATAAAAACAAGACGGGTCATGGTGAATGTGCATCAATTATAGAGCTTAAACAATATTAAAGTGACGATAAATTTCCAATTTCTGTAACTGATAAGCTCTTCGATAAATAAATTGGATTCAGACTTCCACAAAATTAGACCTTCGATCAAGATATCGCCAAGTGAGAACGCACCCAAAAGATGTGGCAAGATGACCTCATCAATACATCAAGTCACTACGAATCATTAGTAATTCCACTCGATCTCCTCAATGTTCCTTCAACTTTCTGAAGCACTCGTGGATGGTGGATACAAGGAATATCTGCACATTGTATCGTCTAATAATGGTTTTTACCACCTTGAGCGCTAAAAAGTTGCACGTGAAGCTGGCAAAAATTGCAACTTCAGGCAAATGGCATTTATAAGAGATGGAGTAACAGAAAATTCAAAAATCGTTGAAGCAACGGCCTCTTGGCAAAAACCAAAAACTACATAAGCTTCGAGAGGACTTCCTGGTTTGATGGGTTATTATAGGAAATTCATCCAAAATTGTGGAAAATTAGCAGCCACACTAACTCTTATGTTAGAAAAGTAATGCATTTGAACGGAGCCAACTTGCACAATAAGCAACCTTGCAATTAAAGTTCAACATGTCTACGACTCTGTACTCTCTCTCCGTGATTTTTTTTAAAAGAAACATTATTAAAAGCTAATTATCTTACCCAACCTGGTCATTGATAAGCTCAAAGCACCATGTTAACGGGTTCATGGTTCAACTATCATTGTCGGTTCGGAAGTCTAAATAGACAACATAATTAAAATGAACATGCAATTCTAAATTATTAAAAATTATAGAAAAAATTTGAAAGTATAGGCAGTGAACTGTGGAAGCTGCAGTCCAAACAAGGGGTAATTTCTTCTGAGGACTGGCGTGCCCAAAGATTCTCTACTCATGAGCCCAAGGACTGGCGCTATTTGAGATGTTGCACTTGCTCAATGCCTAAGGAGGAGTTGGAATGGTTGTCATGGACCAAATACTGTTATCACACATAGTTGGCAGTCAATGGTAAAATGACGCTCTTTAAAATTGTTCATGGAAGGTTTCCTCCAAGATTGTTAAGTTAGATTCCTAGTAATGCACAAGTGAAAGATGTTGTGCAAGAGCTACTTATGTGTGACCAAGTTCCAAGAGAAGTAAAGGAGATCATCGAACCGGCCTAGGAGGGAAAGAAGATAATTTATGATTTGATGTTGGAGATCTTTTTTATTTGAAGTTGCAACATCATAGACATGTTACAGCAGCAATATGAGGAAATTCGAAGCCTCATAGTGGATTTTGTAAGCCATTTCAGATCATAGAAAGGGTGGGTCACGCGTATAAGTTGAGATTCATCCAGTTATTCACGTTTCGTCACTGAAAAATAAGACTAATGATGACATCAGAAGCAAACTAATCTCCTTGAGTTGAATGTAAATGATGCCCTAGTTCCTGCCAATAAGATCAATAGAGATCATGGAGGTTGACGAAAATAACGAAGATTGTGACTTGATACAATTATGTATATAATTATATACCATGATTGTATATGGTAATACTCTTCCTATATAATGCAAGGGATCCCTCAATGGAAGATCATTCAATCAAAGGTTTGTCATGATATCAGAACCTACCTCATAGACTTTATACTGAATCCTCAGTTTTATTTGGACATAACTCAACCTCTCAGGTGTGAGTTTCTTATGGTAGATCCACAGTTAAAAAAAAAATTGTCAACGTGTGAGTCTTGTGGTCGTCCAGGATTAATAGAATTTTTGTAAACATGCGACTCTTGGGTACATTGAGTTCTTGTGTGGGCGGTCCATTGGGGCTTATTTTGGAAAGGTGAATTGTGGACTGTGCGTGTAGTTATTTTTGGGTTGCCCATTGGAGTAAGGTTTTTTGAGTTCTTTTGTACGTCATTTAAATATTGATGCTTCTTGATCATCCAACATAATTTGAGGGGAATATCAATTAAATCGACAAAAATAATGGAGATTGACAAAGATCATGAAGATTTGTATTTAGCATATTTAGGTTGATCTACAGATTTAGATTGATACCATATTTGTATAAGGTAATACTTTTCCCTAGATGGAATCCCCTAAGGGAATATCATCCAGTCAAAAGTTTGTCGGTTATAATACCCCGTTATGCTTGATCAAAGAATGGCTAAGCATTGTTCTAGTTCTTGGGGTTTTTCCATCATCTTAATTTTGAATTTCCAGTAAGTTGTAGATGATTTAATTTTCTAGTAAGTTGAACTAAAAATGTCTAGTCATCAATGTGCAACTCAAGAGTCACATGTGTTATTATAAATTGAAGCCAAATCTACATAGATGAGGCCGATTTGAGGACTAAAAAATAAGTGTCCTGGAGTGTGGATAACTGTCTGAATCTTTTATAAATAAAACTTGTGATGGATAAAAACAAGATACTAAATTTCTGCATTCAAACTGACATTTGAATTTGGGAGGTTTTATACCCTCGAAGAGCCATATAATAGCAACTTTCGCACCTAAATCTTCAAAGACTTGGAGATGACATAATTCTCTTACAATGAAAAATAAAATTCCAGTAAAAATTGACCATTGGTGTGCCATCATTATGTACCGAGGAACCCAAAATAGTAAGAGATTTATCATTTACCCAAGGTGTATCAAGCAGAAGATGGAGATCCGATATATCCAAAAGCCTTACGATCAAACTAACTACCGAATTTTCCCCAAATCAAATATCAAAAACCTCACTTACAGCCATAGGTACAGGTTAACTAATAACAAAAGTAATAAAAGGAATTAAATAAACCACAATATTGATTAATAGAAACAAATACATATTCAAATTGAATTTCATCTGTACAGACCTGATGATTGATGAGCTTTGTTGTCCATGGCAGAGGAGGAGGAGGAGAGAGAGAGAGGTTGCAATTCCAAAGTGCGGTTTGGTTTATCTCAATTCTGTATTTCTCGCAACGCCCAAGAAATTCCGCTAGCATTTCTAATGTTCAAATTTACAATTCTGCCCTTTCAAACCAATCTGAACCCACCAACTTGGTTACCCAGCGTGCCCGTATTTTTTTATTGGATTTTGCTATGTGTAGGTAGCAATCAATGTACACAAGGGATCAGAGGTGTGACAATGGACAAATGGCACTTACTATTGGGGGCTTCTAGCTTCCCTATTGGTAGACGCACTCGATAGAGAGGTGTGATTTGTCCATTATGATACTCTCTATGGATAATATTGTGTACACATAGCATTAGGCGCTTCCAATAGGGAGGTGTCATTGTTCATTATGGCAGCTTCTATGGATAACTTTTTTATTTGGGGTCAGTCCAAACTTTACCCTTATCCTAATTTTTCTTTTCTTTTTTATTTTATTTTCTTTTAAAATTGTATTGCAATCAATCTTTTGTAATCCTCAGTTATTATTTATTATACTTATGTCTCTAAAATTCATTTTGAAATCAAATCACAAACATTGTTAGCTAATCAAGATGTTATTTTGAACGTTAAATGATCACTTTAACACTTAACACTCGTATAATGTTGAGATGAATTGATACACAATGGAATGTATTTTATAAACATTGAGATATTTTACCCTAATTAAAATTTTAAATAAAAATTAAAGTCAACGTTTGACTTATTTTGGAATAAGAGAAAAAATAATTTGGATAATTTTAACATTTCAATCTAACGTCACGTATATGTCGGTTATTTAACGTTCAAATAAATATTTTCTCATTAGCCAAGGATATTGGTGCCACAATTTTGAATAGTTCAGGACATGAATGTAACGAATGGTAGATTGAACACGAATACCACATCCGTGCTTATTGGGAAGAATTATGTGATTATAATGACAAGGAAGAGAAGTGGACCCCCTATAATATATGGATAATAAGTGAGTAATAATTGTAAACGTGTAACTAGAACTAATGTTTAAGCTTAACTTTGACTTTCAAATTATAATTCGACCATAATTTTATCCGAACAATAAAAAAAGGGTTGGTATGTCCAATGAATTTTTTATGAACCCTAGTTGTATGTCCGTACAATTTACGGGCTTTGGTATTTCTAAAGTAATGTTAGTGTATCAAATATTAATAAGAAGTTAAATTATTGTGAAAGTTCAGTAAATTTTTATCTAGTATAATAATTAGTAAAATTTCATAATGATAATATTCTAGTAAGATTTAAATGAAAAGTTTTTGGTAGCCAAAATTTTTTTCAAGGAAAAAATTAATGGGGACAATATTAATCTTTCTAAATTTGGTAGCGTTTGACAATTCATATTTGTGCTCTGTACCAAAATAATGGAAAATAAAAGCGAGAAAATATTATCTGATAATCATAATGCCAACGAAATACAAATATAGGTTTGACTTCTACGTTCAGTTGGTCCCTACAAAAATGGAAAAGAGTTTCTATTATTTTCATAGAATTTAGTGATATATTAAGTGATTAATTACCCAATGAGAAGAATAGATGAAAAGTGTAGAGAGGGAAAAAATTACGAGTATACTCATTTGTATATTAGTCGTTGCAAGTATATAGGGAGAAGTAAAAGATATTAAAAACACAATTATACTTCAAGGTTATTGCGTTAATTATTTGATGTCACCAGAAGTAATCGACTAAGGCATTAATTGTTTTATAACTGAAATATTACTTGAAGGAACAAAAAGTACTACATGTGAATGGTTAAAGAATCTGTACATTTAGCTTGCAATGATCACGAACAATTTTGATCATGAGTATGTGCTCCTTGTCATTAAGAAGATTATTTGTCTCAATGTTGATCATGATAAAAATTTCCGACTTAAGTTCACAAAATTATATGAAATTAACAAGCACATATGATAATGTTTAACAAAAAGAACCTTGTTAGTTTATAATTAAGTAACCACACATATTTGTTATGAATTCTCATTATAGTTATTATTTATTTCTTTTATGAAAAATTCATTTTTTGCCAATCTATTCTTCACTTCATCGTATCTTAGCGCCATAATTTTTTTAAAACTATCAACGCATTTTAAACATTGTGTAAAAAGAGTAATAGTCTTGAATTTCAAGAGGTTGGTTTGGTTCTTTTGGCTTGGTTCATTGCTGCTATTGGGTGTATACTTTGGAACAAAGTCGTGGGTTTTTGGGAGGTGTTAGGCCATTTGGGTTGGTATGGAGGTCTGGTTTAGATTTTTGATGACTTATTCAAGTCTGTTATGGTATTCTCATGTAGGAGGGCTACTTTAAAAGCTTGAAAGATAGAGTTAGGTATGATAATTTTAACCATAGATTTAATTTCTTCCTTCAATCTATTAGTAAACACTGATATGTAGTATGATTTAGGAAGGTGTGGTAGAGATAGCATAATATGGGATTTGAGATACTCAAATAGTTCATGATATTCAGCCACAGTCCCCTTTTATCTGATTTTATTGAATACTTCTATATTCTCCTCTGCTGTAGTTTCAGCAAATCTCCTACAAACCTCAATGGAAAATAGGGTCCAATCAGCATCTGGGTGGCTATTAGTGAAGTCATTGTACCACACACCTGTTTCCCTTTGAGATACATTTCAACAATATTAATCTTCACCATCTGGAACTTGGTGAATTTAGAAATATTTTCTTGCCTTACCTCAGCCACTCTTTGGGTCCTTCTCCATTGAAATATGGAAAGTCAATCTTAGGTAGCTTAATTTCCCCTTTTATTTTACCCTTCTCAGCTCTACTACTTCCCATTGTTGTCCCTCCATTTGGTGTTAAGAGCCCTTCATTGAAAGCAATAGGTATGGACGATCCTTTTTTTTTTTTTTCTCATTAGGTTCTCCCCTTTGCCCACTCATCTGTGCCATCATGGATATTATAGATTCATACTTGGAATTCATTTCTCCCATCAATACTTCCATTCGGTCCTACTTGTTGCACAGGATTTTAAGTGCTTGATCTGAGGCATCAACTTTATTGCTCATTGTCTCGAAGGCTTCTCCCAGATCTTCCACTTCCATGTCTAGCATCTTCAAGTGTTCCTCCACTGCCTTAGCCCTTGTGTCCATTTTTAAGATCTAAAGCTATGATACCACTTGTAATGATTGAGCTAAACCTCAACCAAAATCACCACAATGAACTCACAAGATGAAGATAATCAACTGGGATTTAACAACCCGAGTTGTAACTATATTGATTAAACCAAAAGTGATTACAAGAAAGAAGAAAGACAGAGAGAGATTACAGAGAATTGGGGAAGAAGAAATGGGTACAAAATCTTGACAATTTTCCACATTGATCTTTCCTATGTTCCCTTCGTTTGTTCAAGTAGAAGAAAATGTGCTTTGCTACAGAAAACGAGCACACTTCAAAAATTAAAACTAAGTGTCGTTTATGAATTTGAACTTGAAGATTGGTCAGTCTATTGGCTCCTCTTTGCCCAACTGGATGCTACCTTCCTTTCCTACTGATCATTACATACATGCGTGACTGTATGCAATGAGAAAGGATCAGGGTTTGGAAGGAGTGATCCACAGTTTTCTTTAGTCGGTTGAGAGGAGTTGTACGGTTTTCTCTTATGGTGGAGAAGCAAAATGAATTGTTAAGAGAAGAGTGAGTTTTAGAGTTTTCTTTTGTGGTGGAAAGAGAAAAATGCGTTTCATTAGGATATATGTGCACTGTAGCAAAATCGGATCAAAAAAAGGATAAATGTGAAAAGTCCTGTGACAAAAATGAACGGTATTTTCAAAGTCTCTCTTTTAAAAGAGTTGTCAAGAGAAGGAGTTATAGGGTTTTCTTCTGTGGTGGAAAGAGAAAAACGTGTTTCATTAGGAGATATGTGCATTGTAGCAAAACCAGATCATAAAAGGATAAATGTAAAAAGTCTTGTAATAAAAATGAAAAATGTTTTCAATGTCTCTCTTTTAAGAAAGAGTAGATTATCAAGAGAAGAGGAAGTTTTAGGTTTTTCTTTTGTGGTGTAAAGAGAAAAACGTGTTTCGTTAGGAAATATGCGCATTGTAGCAAAACCATATCAGAAACGGATAAATGTGAAAAGTCTCGTGACAAAAAATGAACAGTATTTTGAAAGTCTCTCTTTTAAGAGAGAGTAGAATTGCAGCATTTTTTGCAATTCACTATTGTTGTCGTAAAAATCATAACTGCAAATGAACATTGCTATTGCAAATGCTAAACAAAGAATTAGAAATCTATGATGTACAATTTGCTATGCACCAAAAAATTAATATATTTTCCATTTTTTTGCTAAAATAATCAATAATTAGTATTCGATTTTTTCTATGGTATCTGACCAAAGAAAGAACTACGTCGAAATTTATTGAAAAATCAAGCAATATAATAAAACACTAATAAATAAACAAAATCGAAGATAGCAATAATATATTTACACATTATCTATATGTAAAATTAATTCATGGTAATATCACAAAAGGTTAATTTATTGCATAAACTAGATCAGATAAGACGCTGATAATGCCGTTTAACATTAAGTACACAAATTTAATCCATTGTGAAATCTACAAAAGTCACAAAATGCATCGCCATTAATCTCCTTAATTATCAAATTCTCGTTGAAAAACCTGAAAAGAGACAAAATTACATCAATGAATAGAATTATAAATCGTAGTAGATATTCATTCATCAGTAAACAAAGGTAGATATGCCAATATCACTTGATGTACATGTTGACTAACATTTCTAAATAAAAATTAACAATAAAATGAAAATTATTGAAAGGTTGATTTGAACACCAACACGAAACACGGGTTAGAGTTGTTGTTTTTGTTTTAGCTTTAAATCTTTATAGCATAAAAAGTTAATATCGTCGATTACAAAGTAGGCTTGAATTGCTAGCGTTGTTACGGGTCGGGTTCTGATAGCTAGGATGGGAACACAAATTCGGAATAAAAGATACTATTAAGTTATAAAACCCCAATTTGATCCCTTTTTTTTTTTTTTTTAAACGTGGATGTCCGGACCAACTTGCACGCACCTCGACTAATTCCACGAGACCCCTGAAGTTTACGGTCGGGTACTCATCTTAGTGGTCCTGAGGGAAATCGAATTGGTGATCATTGGAGAGTAAACTCAAGACCTGACTAATTGAACAACCGCTCAGGGAATTTTGAACTTATAACCAGTTTGTTATAAGTTGTGACCAAATTTTGAGTGCTTATTGCTTAGGAGCATTTCACAAATAACAATAACAATAAAACTAAAATCAGTACACTTTTAATTTTTAATTTTATTTATTTTTATCAAAATACTGTTCTCAATACCACCATGACCACTTGCAATAGAGTGTACGTTACACACATTTTGGCCATCTATTCCCCACTGTCATTGTTGTTGCAATCATCGTCACTTTTATGTTTTAACCTTCAGTACTATACTATCATTGCCTTAGACACCACTTGTAATATTCATTGTTTACACCATCACAACTGAAATCGTATATTGAAAAGCCACCATAAAAAAATCGAATTAAGCTACTTTGCCCGAATCGATTGTCCACTTAGGTGACCTAACCTCACAAGGGATGTGGGACCGATGTGGGACCGGCATGAATAAAAAATGGAAAAAAAAAAATGCTTCCCTCCCCCCCTCCTATGTGTGTGTTCGGTCAGGGAGGGTCACTTCTTGGTAATGTCATCAACATCACCAACACAAATGGGGAATTCAAGACCCAAACCAAACACAATATGACAACCTTTGCTTTCTGTCGTCTAAAGGAAAACATCCAGAGCATATAAAACAAAGATCGATGGACCTCAACATCGTCGCTCCTAAAACCGCCAACATCAGTGAAAGCTTCCAGATCAGATCTTCTTTCATATTCTAAATTGTATATTGTCATCATCGCTATCGATGATGGTTACATGGTGAATGGTGCAGGAGGTGGAGGTTCCACGGTGGATCTAGTGGCAGTGGGCTGGTTGGTGGTGTATGTGTGCACGTATGTTTGGGCGTTATGTGAAGTCTTAACTGGAAGGACTTTAATTCAGGACCTTGTTTTAATTTTCCTCTTCAGAATTTTTATGAGAACCATAGTGCACAATTTTTAACACTAAGAAATGCAATCCCCTTTTCGAAAAGCTATAACTCATAAGACCCTGTATGGTATGGATTAAAATTCAATTAAAATTTCAAGTCAAAACCAACAATTAATTTTAACCACACATTTCATAGAACCCACAACCTTTCGACCACACATTTTC
>CAIGRS010064591.1:0-13182 GCA_903798395.1 Fraxinus floribunda | reverse complement strand
CTAGTAATTCTCCTAGATCATATTGAAAAATCAGCAGCCACTTTGCGAGTGAATCACTATTAATATGTCTTTCCTTGTGCGCATTTACGTTTTCCACGAATCCAGATGTGAAAACTTCCTGCACAATGAAACCAGTTAAAACAAAAATTTAGCATTAAGAATTTAACTGATTATGCATTCCAAATTACTAAAAGCATAGCCACACAGCACCTGAGCCATTTTCTAGCAATCTGGATCAGAACAGTATGCAAGAGTTGGCTAGTAAATCCCCTAGAAACAGAGAAATTTCATCCTCTTCCAGTTGAAATCCCCCTAGGTCATCCATGCAATATTTACTGCAAACGAAAAAAATGCCGTCATTTCCATCCATATAAAGCTTTGAAGTCTCATTTCACGTCAACCACTTAATTTCGACTTGAATGCGCTCAGATCTCACACTAGTAGCCTGCTTTGTGTCTTGTGCAGAATTGATTCCACAAATCACCACCTTTGTTCCACAAGCACAAGTTTTGGCAAGATCGTGACTACAGAAAGATACCAAACTGTATGGATAACCATGTTAATGAACAACATGGCACAATTTCTACTTTCATATGTCAATAATATGCAAATGATAGTTTTCATCCTGCACTTCTTGCATCAATAATCTCAAAATTAAATAAACATCCTTTCCACCATGCTGAATCATTTGGTTTGATTCAAAAGCACAGACATGGTCTTTTAATCCAATCCAACTGCAGCCAACTATTTTCTTTGTTGGCATCTTCTCCATCACTTTCCTAACTCGTACAAGGCTCTCCCATTTACCCCTTTGTTCATATGCGTGGGCCAGCACCAAGTAAGGAAGAGGTGATTGTGGTTCCAAATCCATCATCCTCTTCGTGACTCTTTCAATTAGTTCCAGGTTTTCAAGATGTCCACAAGTTCGAAGTACGGATTCCGAAAAAAGAGCAGCACTGGGTTTATGTGGCATTGTTTCTAATATTGAAATTGCATCTTCGATGTTACCTGCCCTGATGATCGTGTCTACAACATAAGCATAATGCTCATTTCTTGGAGTAATTCCATATTCCTCCATAAAAGAAAAAATGGCCATCCCTTCCTCAGGAAGGCCCCCGTAATTGCAGGCTAAAAGAACACCAGAAAGTGTTGTATGATCGGGATGTAAACCACTTTCAAGTAGTTCCTCAAAAATGCGAAGGGATTTGACTTCTTTGCCATTGTAAGCCAATCCCATTATCATAGTATTCCAAGATATCAAATCTTTTGTACTCATATTAGAAAAGATATTCAAGGCAGAGTCGATTAACCCATACTTGCTATACATTTCAACAAGTGAACTGGCAACAACATAGTCCGATTCAAACCCTGATTTGACCACCAAAGAATGGACCTGACTCCCCTGCTCCCACGGAAGGAAGACAGCAGCAGATCCAAGAACACAGCTGAGTGTGAATTCCGTTGGTCTGATATCCTCCCTCAATGCAAGGACAAAAAGTTCCAGTGCATTCTCCTCTAATCCATTCCTTGCATAGCATGCGATCATTGAATTGGAAAGAGCTGAATCAAATATATTTGCATCATCAAACAAGCAAATTGCATCCTTCATTCTGTTGCATTTGGAAAACAGATCAATAGCTGCACTAGAAACAATTGTATTCCAAAGAAACCCCATCTTCATGCAAAGACATAAAATATTTTTACCTGCTTCCAAATTCCGCAAGTTAGAGCAAACAGTAAGCAATGCCGACATCGTATACTCATCGGCTTTATGCCCCCTACCTCTCATGGAACAGAAATGTCTTAATGCAAGTTTTTCATAACCTGATTTACAACAGCCAGAAATCAAAGAATTCCAAGAAATTACATCCACTTTTGGCATAGTAAAAAACACACCAACAGCATAATCCACTAAACCAAGCTTTCCATACAAATCAATTAATGAATTTCCAACCACCAAATTTGAATAATCAAAACCATTCCTTGTCATATTGCCATGCATTTGCTTTCCATAATCAGCACATTTCACGCAAGAAATCAAAATTGAAAACGTGAAGCCACTTGGTTTAACGCCACTGTGTTGCATTTCCAAAAAAATTTCCCGTGCATTCTCCCAAAAGCCACCTGAAACATACCCCGAAATCATCGAATTCCAACTTACAACATCCCTTTCAGGCATTTCATCAAACACTTGACGCGCCATCTGCATATCAAAGCATTTAACGAACACTTTCAAGTACAAATTCCAAGAGAAAACATTTTTGTCGGGTAATTCATAAAAAGCCCTTAGAGCGTCATTTGAAGACCCAGATTTTAGATAAAGATCAATACAGCGATTGCCTAAAAAAGTATTGGTATTAAAAGATAATTTTATCAACTGGGCATGAATGGATTTCGAAAAATTTCCGGGATTCTTTAACGAAAGGCACTGATCAATAAGGGTAGAGAAATAGGAAAGTGGATGTCTGTAGAAGAGTGTCTTCGCCGATTGTAGAAAATTGTACATGCAAGTGCACCTAAGCTACAAGAGAGCAGCATTAAAAAGGGCGAAGATTTCTGTTCTACCAATCCTACGCAGTATTAAAAATTTAGTTAGGCTAAAAAATTTCCTATATAAATAAGTTGATGAGTAGTTTAATTTTTCATTTTTTATAATAAATTGAGTTACTTTTAAAATGAATTACTTTTTCCATATAAAATTAAATGAAAATTTAATTATTTTATTTTTATAATAAAATGAATTACTTTTTTCATATAAAAATAAATGAAAATTTAATTATCTGAATATGTTTAGATATAATAGGATGGTGCATGACGAAGAGGATCAAATCAAGAACCCACGATTATCATTGGTTTCATGCGTAATTATGGAACTAAATCAGAATAGAATAGAATGGTTATGGTTCACTTCCATTATCAAAATATTGATGCAAATTGGAAGGCTGTGGCAAAAGGTAGGTGTTAAATTGAAAGAGAATTTTAGAGTTTTGAAGGAAAAAGATTTTTTATGTGATTCGAAATGAGTTAATTTTGGTATAAAAAAAAGTATTAATTACTTAATTAGGTAAATGACAATAATTTAAAATAAAATAAGGTCATAAGCGATTCTTGATCTCGACTAAGGATGACAAAATCTCCGCCCGAACTCACCTTGCTTTACATAACCCTAAAATAATAAATGGGGTAGGGACGAAGAACATATTCCTCGCCTAGAATTCTATGAACTCGCCTCACATTTTTTTTTATTTAGTTTTATGCTTTCAATTAAAAGTTATATTTAAAATATCATTAAATAATTCGAGATAGTATTTGAGATTTTTAATCCTTGCCAAGCCCTTGTTTGTTTGTCATTAAAATGAAAAAAAGAGTTATTGAACTCTTATTTCAACCACTGTCTTTGACTTTTTATCTCTATAGTGGGACTCAAGTTGACCCACTAACAGTCAAAAACCTTCTAAAAACAGGGGCTAAAATGTCAAACAAACAAGGGCCAAACATCCTAAATCTCTTGATAGGACAGAGATGATAATTGCCATCTGGATCCGATTCTGTACCGTGGACGTTTCTATTATCAATTCTCGGTTCTCATTCCAGATTCCAGAACTAGAATAAGTGGATTTTGAATACTAGGATCCAAAACCATTTGAAATTTACACAAAAACATTACGACCGATTCTAATTCGATTCTATTAGTTTTAGTTCTTTTACCCACTCCTCAGAAATAAAATTTTACAAACTAAATTTATTAATTTTCAAGCTTACTTTGCTTCTTTTTACTATGTTCTGTATCAATTTGGTTCCTCAACTTGAACTTGACCATTAAAATTATTTTCATAATTACTTTTTTGTTGTTGTTTCAATTCATATATATACTTTATAGTTATAATAGCTTGTCACAAATATATATATCATATGATTTCAAGACTCATTTTAATATAAATCTATCACAATTTAAAACATATGTAGTTCATTTTAGTTACAGGTTTGGTATGTCATGCTGAGTGGACTAGAAACGAGAGGTAAATCGCAAATTTTGTCCAGTTTTGTAACGTCTAACGTCGCAAAAAAGAGTACTTACGCGACCGGAAATTTCATAGTTCTTGTTGAAAAATTCATCCTTTTAACTGAATCCAAAGGTTTGAATTTACCATTTTATCTATGCTCCCATAACCTTTGAAGACGAAACATACTCAAAGTTTGGCAACCGCAAGCCTTTAATTCATTGCATACGTAAACAAAAGATGGAAATCAACAGTCTCAACTTATATCTGCATAAAAGATGCACTTTTACTACGTAAAATCAAAACTCAAACTAGTCCATGACTACAATATGCCTAAATAAATACATTTTACATTGTATGTGAATGTATTTAGAGGGCTTTTTCTATCATTTGAATTACTCGAGCAACTTTTTTTCGTGTTCATCATGTTTAATTCCTCAGTGATCTATCTGCACCTCATATATGCCATTGTAGGCCTATCAATTGGTACCATCATCTCTCCTTGTTACCTCCATGATCAACCAGACATTTACGGCATAAGCTAGTCGTATCCCTCAACTACCTGTTGCAAGAAAAATAGATTAAAAAGTTTCTAAACATGGTACTAAAAGGAATCCCATATTCCTTAAGAGCCATCCACATATCACATGCACAAGAGTGCCCAAAACCTAAAGTCATACTGGGGCAAAAGTGCCCCTGTTGAAACCGCAAGAGGAAAAACCAAAAAGTGGTTCGTATTTCATGTTCTCAATTCATGACATACATGTGCCATTCCTCCATTTATTTGGACACAAAAAATATAGCAAAAGCAGCAATATACAAAATTGTTCATGTGATTCTGAAGTTCCAAAAACAAAGTGCTGAATGACTCGAACAATGTTGAAGAGGAAGAAGTATAAGTTTGCCACACTACCTGGATGCACCACGATAATTGAGCCGGATTTCCTTGATCATCCAATTCAATCACTGATATTCAGTTGGTAAAAATGAATTACTATATGGCATTAAACAATCAGAACCTGCCCTGCTTTACATGATTCTGATATCAGCGCAAACTAGCGACAGAAAAATGAGAAGAAATATAGAGGGACCAAATATTGGTTTCAGGCTGAGCACATACCAAATTACTAGGTACAGCAAGTCTTTCCAGATTGAGAGGTTCAATTTGTAAGCAACTGTTTTTGACTTCAGTTCTAAAATCCTTTAATCAGAGAAAAAGTGATTAGTATGTTCTTTCTGATAAACCCTGAGGGCTTGCTCAATTGGTTAGACTTTAGATTTGCTCCCCAATGGTCACTAGTTCGAATCCCCTCAGGCCACTGAGGTGAGTACTCGGCAGTAAACTTCAGCCCCGTGGGATTAGTCAAGGTGCGCGCAACATCCACGATTATAAAAAAAAATGTTCTTTCTGATAACAGGAATCATTTAATCAGTACAGAAGAAAATAATAAGAAAGAAAACTTTAAAGGGTCATCCTGTTATGTTATTAATATTTATCTTATGATTTCACAAATAGAAAACCAAACATTTATAGATAAGATATTTGGTGAGCCTACCATTTTTCTTAAACAGAATTTCAAAAATTATAGAAGCATATTTTTTTTTAAAAGAAAAAAAAACTGTTTTAAATTAGAAGCTGCCTCGAAAGGGAAAAGAATGGAGAACAAGGTGACACTCACAATTGATCAACCTCTGTTATATTCTTCTTCACAGCTGTAGCATTTGAAAAAACACACCATTGTCACAACCAGAAAAAGAGTAATGCCCACACTTTCAAGTTCCCCATTCAAATGAGATCCATGAGAGTTTGAGTTAATCTACTCATTGCTGCCCAACAACTTAAGCTGTGTAGGTTTTGTTCTTTCTCTTCTTTTGTTCTTCGTCTGTTGCAAAGAATATACTTCATATATTAAATCAATAACAGTTTCATCAGATAAGTGCGCTAAATGATGCCAAATGGTGGTCTTGGTCTTGGTCTTATTCCAGTAAGTCATAGATATGCCATGTCACTGGATGTCGTCCACTGTAATTTGCATCTTTTTGCTATTTTTCATATTAAGATTGTGTAAAACCAAACTTAGTTTTAGTTTTCTAAAAAAGCATGGACTTTATAATTTACAAAATCTGCCTTAAAAGTTAAAAAGTAAAATTGAATTGAACACCATGAAATGATGGCTTATGGCTACCAAGGAACTTATTTAATTGACTAATTTCATGGTTAGGGGAAATATATCTGAACGTAAAGGATCTTTTTGATCTATGATCTGCAAACTAATGGTTCCTACCCTATATTCATTCACCTTATATTCCAAATTATTATGGAATCAGAAGAGGATAGCATTTCTCGTGCTTTAAGGTACCAAAATATTAATGTAAATAAGAATAACATAAAATGTAAGTGCGTTGAGAGTCATGATGCGGAATCTAGCCTTAATGAGATTCATCTGCATTCTCTGGTTCCTACATCACACCAACTTCGGCCAGGATTCTTTTGGATCCTCTCGTCTGCCATCAACTTCCTCACCAGAGCTGATTGCTCCCAATCACCAGCTGAGGCCAATATGCTCGAAAACTGTACAAAAGCACCCGAGTTCTTAGAATCAAGTGCCATAATCTGCCGGGCCACTTTCTCAGCAAGAGGTTTATCTCCACTACCTAGACACCCTCTCAGAATTGATGACCACATGCTTGCATCTGCTTTGAAAGGCATCTGATCAATAAGATCTATAGCTTCTTGAAGACAACCCACCCGTGCAAAAAGATCAATCAAGCAAGAGTAGTGCTCAATACCAGGATCAATATGATAGTCATGTTTCATTATGTGAAACATACTTTTCCCCTCTTCTACCAGTCCACAATGATCGCATGCAGACAAAACTGCAGTAAATGTGATGTTAGTGGGTAAAACTCCAACACACCTCATTTCATGAAATAGACTCAATGCTTCAATTCCATAACCATTTATAGCATAACCCATTAACATAGAATTCCAAGAAACCTCGTCAAATTTTAACACTTTGTTGAACAGTTTTCTGCCACTTCCAACATAACCACACTTGCAGTAAAAGTCAATAAGGGAGGTAGCAATGACCTGATCAAAGTCAAGGCCAATTACGGTAGCTCTGGCAAATACTTGTTCACCGAGTTCAAGTTTTGCAATGCGGGCACAGGCACTGATCACACTGGCAAGGCTGAATTTGTCCATACTCATGTTCATCTTATTCATCTTGCAGAAGATATCTAATGCTTCGATTGGAAGTCCGTTTTGACTCAGACCCACAATCATGGCATTCCATGAAATCAAGCTTTTCAATGGTATACTATTAAAGATGCATTTTGCTTCTTCAATTCTCCCACAAGTCGAATAAATGGTGATCATGGAATTAAGCAAAACAGTATCATAAGTTTTAAGGTCACTGAATAAATTGCATGCATCATTAGGACTTCCACATTTGGCATATACATCAATAAGAGCACTAGCAACAACAAGGTCAAACGTAATTCCTAACTTATATACATGAGAATGCAATTGCATGCCATTTTCCAGAATGCCTATACTACTGCAGGCACTCAAAATGCTAGACATAGTAGATGTGTCTCCCCTGACACCCTCCTTGTGCATCCTATAAAATAATAATATAGCTTCCATCGGATCACCATTGGCAATGTATCCTGCAATAATTGAATTCCATATCACAGCACAAGGATTAGTCATGAGTTCAAATATTCTTCTTGCTTCATTCACTCTACTGCAATTTGCAAACCCAGAAATCAGAGCAGACATAGCGTAATCATCCGGATCCTTCAATGCATTTAATACACCATTTGCACTATTCAAATCACCGCACTTCCCATACATATTCACAAGTGAACTTCCCAGAACTGAATCAAATTCCATACCATCAACAATCATCCTAGCATGAACCTGTTTTCCCCAATCAAGACTTCCCAAATCCGAGCATGCTCCAACAACGGTGGTCAATATGATCATATCCAAACTCCACACACTACCCGTTTGCCCAATTTTCGAGTTCAAGAGATCCTTAAAAAGGCTCAAAGCCATTCTTGGATACCCATTTTTCGCATAACCATGAATCATAGCATTCCATGCAATCCCATTCTTTCTCGGCATCTCATTAAACAATCTTCTAGCAACATCCAATTCCCCAGCTTTTGCATACCCCGAAATAACCACATTCCAAGAAAATTCATTCTTGTGGGGCACAGACAAAAACAAATTCAATAAATCGCTCTTGTCACCAGATTTTGCGCATCCTTCAAGAAAAGTGTTCCAAGTGAACGAATTTCTTTGCGTCATTTCATCGAACATCTTTCGGGCACAAAATATTTCCCCACATCTCACATACATTTGCAGCACGCGATTGGCGATGTTGAGAGTGGAAAAAAGGACACCCCTTTTGAGGAAAAGGAGGTGGAGTTGTTGTCCTTGTGGAATGGATTTGTGGGTGTTGAAGGAATTGAGTAAACGTGCATAGGAATGCAAGTCTTGAATGTCCATAGTAAACTAGTGATGCTAACAGCTATTCATTTGAGATTTGGTGGCCTGTCTAATCATAAAAGGTTCGATCACAGTTGTCAAATTCAAACCGGACATGCAACAGGTCAATGGTTCAACCGGCGGGTCAATTCCTGTGAAACATATTACTAATTTATTTTCATTGTATAATAAAATTATGATTTTGTTTACCACTAATTAAAGTATTCTTATGTTATATTGGTGACTAAAGATCAATTTGTATGCCAAAATTCAACAACACTGGATCATACTATTGTGAAGTATTCATTTGAAAAAATAAACTCAAGTTAGCAAATAAGCTAATGTATACACCTATAGTCTGCAAAAAGTTTATAAAATTCGACATTGTATCATATATACTTTAATAAAAAGAAGAAACAATAGCACCAATTTAATAATTACCATCGTCTTGATCTTGTTGCACAGCACATGCACCTAAATCACGACGAAATGTTTCCAAATCATAATCTATTAAATTTGGTGGCTCCACCTCTAAAACCATGTTAAATAAGCAAATGTTTTTTCTAAAATAAGCTTTAGTCCAAAATGAGCAGCATGAGGAAGCACTGAAGGTTTTTTCTAGATTGATTCAAGCTGGCAAATAAGCTAATGTATACACCTATAGTCTGCTGTTAGTGCATATGCTAATACAACAAATAAAAAACAAGGTAAACAAATTCATTAATGACATTGTATCAAAATGTGGACAATGGTAGGAGGGTGTTCTATGAAATGCCTTCGAAAAATTAGGTTTCCTGGAACTCTATGATCACAGGACACTCTCAACATGGCTATGACAGTAAAGCAAAAAAGAGTTTAAGAAGTGTAAAAATTCAAGAATGGCTGCAAGAGTTTACAGCAAGTGCTTTCATCACTGTCAAAGTTAAGAAGAAAATGTGAAGGCTAATAACCGAGAAATGAGACAGGTAAATACATGTTGTAGGTGTAATAAACATAATTCACATCTTATCCAAAGATTTTAAACTAAAGCTTCAATTAGATAGTGTAATCACACGTCCCATTGACTTCCAGGCTGAAAAATAGTTAACAAAGAGAGAATTCTAAACAAGTATTTATCCTCACTTGCTGCAGCAGAGAATAGGCTAAGGCTAGCACAGCTGCTCGTCACAGAAAGACCACCCCCCCACCCACCCCACAAACCAAATTGCTGTAATTACGTGGCATCCCTTTATTGTGGATAAATATGCAAATTTAATGTAAATCAAGCAGGCATTCTTCTTTGCTTACAATCAAGGGAATAACTAGTAAATACATGGTGCATGTTAATAATTACCGAACAGATACATTACCCATTTTCTTACTTCTGTGTAGCTAAAGTTACATAATTGTGAAGTAATTACCAACTTACTTATTTTCAAATTTTACCAACAAAAACTTATTTACTTACAAGTAAACTTCTTAGCCAAACATGCTCTCATGATCGCAGCCAAAATAATGATGCAAAAATTGCAATTAATACACAAAATCAAAATAGATAATGCTCGATAACTCACAAGACAAGTCAAGTAAACCCAATTTACAATTAGAAAGATAAAAAGTGCAATTACATAATAATCAGCACATAAATTGCTCAAAACAAACCATCAAGACTTAAGAATTTTCTTCTCTTTTCCCAAAACAAACCCAAAAACACGAGAAATTCCAAGGACCTAGAAACTTTCAAGCTCATAATGAGAAAATATGAAATTTACAAACAAACAAAAAAAAAAAAAGCAGAAGTTATTTTTCACTTAAATACTGTTCTTTCTTCTAATACAACTTGAAATTGGCGATATAGATTCTTGGGCAGGGCCGTACCTGTGTTTCGCAGGGCCTGAGGCGAACTTCAAAATTTGGACTCCTAAGTCATAACAGACAATCCAATAAATTTATAACTAGACAAAAAGTTGGCAGTTTGCGAACTTAAGTTTGTTCCTTCTTCTAAATTCTGCATGCTAGTTAGGTATCCAATTCATATAGACCATGAGACCTTGTTCAGATATATGCTTTCAAATGAATTTCTTTAGACATGACCTATTTTTTTCTCTACAACCCTAGTAATGAGAGGCTCTTGCTACAGATACCACATTCTTGTATTGATGTTACAATACATGACAAGTGACCATTAGAAGCTAATAGTATATTAAAACTTGATAATGTAAAATCAGATGGATGACTTTTATAATCAGCAAATGATGATTATAAATTCATTATCAAATATCAATCCTCATTATATTCATTATGACTTGATTTTAGGTCCATTTATTCAATAAAACAATTAAGCTTTTCCAGTTAAGAGTTGAACAGAACGAAAATTAGATTGCTCAGACCCTAAGATTTATAAGATTCCAAGTCAAACCAGACCTGAATCAAAACAATTAACATTCAGCAGTTCATAGAATTGCACCAGTCAGCTGTTATATAATGATTCAAGACATATTGATCCAATAAATGACAGCTACACAAGAATGTCCTATATCAATGAAGCACTGAAATCAAGGTCTTTTGATTGTCCTTTTGATGCATATGGAAAAGAGATAATAAGCTATCATGATAAATAGTGAAGACCTCTCAGTTAATTAAAAACTAGAGAGAGGAACTTGCTCCACACTAATCTCTCAACTGAACAAAAAACAGTAACAATTGTCCACACTCCACAATTAAGAGTATTTGGATGTAAAGACACTAGTTTTAGATGCAACCATATAGACTGCCTATTGTAACAAAAAACTTCAAATATACTTGAACAAGAAAAAGCATAAACTAGAAAGCAAAATATTAAAAATGACCTTAAAAGAGAAGCCTACACAGCATTAGCTTTCTTTTAGCTTTACTATAAACCAATAAAATCGATTATTCTAAAAATACCCAAGAAAATAAAATTCAAAACCAAGTCTTTCATGTTTCTCACAGAAAACTATATAAAAGACCAAAAGTTACATAAACACCTCAATTTTCAGAAAGAAAAAAAAAAAAAAATGTCCCACCAAATATTTGTTCAAAAAACATACCAGGAACATTTCGAGCTAGATTAACCAAAGCAGAGTGAGCTCCATCTTCGCCATCTGCTGCTTCAAATTTGAGTGGAATATGACGCGGAAGCGAAATGAGGTCGGACCCTTTTGGTATATTCTCAGCCTCTACAAGCCCGAACCCACTGGATCCCTCCTGTCATTTCCCCGTTTCTCAAAAGTCAAAACACACAAAAGCTTATAAATAGAGGCAAAATACTCACACAATAATCACGGATTCATGAACGGCGACTGGCAAGCCTCACAGCGACACGGCTTCACGGAGTACGGAGTCTCGGTTTTCTTTCTCTCTCTCTCTCTCTCTCTCTCTCTGTGTACTTTGCTGGAGTGGAGCAGTGGCGGACGACGTAAGTGAACGGCCTGGCAGAAGGCTTAGGTTCAAAAAAATGGGCCACCAAAAAATGGGCCCCTAAGAAATCTGGGCCTGAGGGCCTCTCATCAGGTCCGGTCTTGTTCTTGGGACAGGAAGTACTGAAGGGAGATAAAGATTGGGAGAAGGCCGAGGGGTTTCTCGATTTCTCACAGTATCGTAACTATGTGAACGTGAGGGTGGTGAAAATTTGTGCTTTTTAGATTGCCCCGGCTGGTTCATAAGATTCGGGTTAGCTTCTTAAAAACCAGGAGGTTCACAGGTCTTTAAACGGGTTATATGCTATTAACCCAAAATGAGTAATTCGGACCGGACCTAGCTACAGTTCAGAGGTTTCCGGACCGAACTTGACGGTCCGCCCGGTTTTAATAACACAGGGTTTAATAGTATATACACCAATTTCAAAATAATTATTTTTCAGTTTGGAAGTTGTAAAAAGTCACATTTAAAAAAGTGAGTTTCTTACTTAAGAGTAAGAAAAACTAAGCCCTTTGTGATAATCATTATTTAAAAATTCTTTTTCTACGTACTCGTTTTCAACCACGTATTTACACAATAACATATTTTGGATATAAATTCAAAAAAAATTCTACATTTTAACCATGCTTCTCCTAAAAATTATTATTCAAAATATTGTTTTTCTTTCAAATATTGGTTGTCAAATAGGGGCTAAGTTATATAGATTTTTTTTAGAATAAGGGTATAATAACACTTTCAATATTTTTAAAATTTGATTTTTTAATTATTTGATAAATGGAACGTGTCACGTCATTGTCAGCACAGCGACATGACTATTATCTGAGTGAGATGTCACGCTAGCCAGTGTAGCCTCTCTCTTGGACATTTTCTCTGAGGAGGCTCAACGATAATCATATGGCTCAAATAACTTTTCTTTCGAGGTGACACTGCTCAAAGTCGCTTCTTTTGCCCTACATTATGAGGCGATGGAGAGACCCAACCCTTTGCCACGTGGAATGGGTTCTATAATGCGAGGAGGTTGAGGTCAACCCCAAATGCCTTGTGCAAGTTACAATAACTCGACACATAAGTAGTATGTGTGAAGTGAAGGGATGACTTTAGTAAAATCATCAGTAATCCAACTAAGGCAAGGTGAGAGGCCATATACCTGTGATGGCTAGCTATTGATGTCATTAAACTTGACAAGTGAGCTGTTAGGATGATGTCACATATCACACATCCAACGAACCTTTTCCACCTATGATAATAGTGTAATTATCACGT
>CAIGRS010064573.1:0-20219 GCA_903798395.1 Fraxinus floribunda | reverse complement strand
TTTTTTTTTTTTTTTCTTGTTCTTATCTTTGAAGGAGCCAATCCAAAAATACGTGCAGCAATGTTTAAGGAGTCGTTAGGTCGTTGTGTATTTGTTTTCCAGTTTCTTCAAATGTGTTTTTCAATATGTTCCTTTTTCAGCCTGCAATTTTCGACCCCAAAATATGTCAATTATGCATTAGGGACTGTTAGAGTTTATGGTGTTGTGTACGTGCTCTTGATTTCCTTCAAATGGCCATTGAATATGGTTTTTCTTGTTGAGTATGAGTTTATTGCCAATTTTTTTCCCCTTCTCTTGCAAAATCAAATCCTAACTACCTACAGTGTTATTTTGATGACGCCCCTTTTCTGGGCTTCCTTTTTATTCCTCTTGAGTTTGGTTCCCTTTGTATAAAGTTTCTCTGAAATTGTTTAAAAAGTTCATATGAAGCTTCTCCTGAATGGTTTAAACATAACTTAGAAACAACACCATTCATTGTCTATTGAGTTTGAGATGGATGTTGATACGTAGACCTCCCTCTGTGCTCATTACCAATGGGTTTTTATATATATTCTTTAATGTGGTATTAACTTAGGTTTATTATGAGGTAAAAGTTTAATTATCAGAGGTGCCTGTGTTAGCTGGAATCTGCATTTAATTTTTACAAATGTCCATCCTTCATTTTCTAAGAGTTTGTGAACTTCAGCTCAATCCTGCCAAAATAAAAGCTTTTATTTATATGGATGTCTGAATAGATTTTTGGAATTGGAATCATTAAGTTTTTAAGTTTCAATTCCAAAGAATCCCTATGCTTAAAAGAATTTGGTATACAGTTCTCAACTGCATGGGTCAAGAGATAGAGACTTTGAACTTGAGAGCGAAATCAATGAACTTCCGAGGATATATGTGGGAGGTGGGATGTTTAGAGGTTATAATTACAATCATTGTCTCATCATCATCAACTCTACTTATAGCGATGTTATACGCTATTTATTTATTAACATGTATCTTGCAACTTCTGTGCAATAAAGAAATACTGTTGTTAGAAAGTAAGAAGTATAGAAAAAAGATGGAACATTCATATTATGTTGTGTTCACAAAAATTGACACTATCGCAAGCGTTCTGATTGTGACAATAATATTGAGACAGAGAATCTTCTTGTGATTGCTATAAAATTGATTATTTCATGTTAGTTAATTTTTTTGGTTATTCATAATACACTATTAAGTAGTTAACTACACAATAACACATGCCTTGCACGTGCGTCTCACTAGTCATTTAAACAATGTCGAGATTTTCATGAAATTTTGGAGTCAAATTAAGTAAAGACATTTTGACTTAAAAAATGCACCTCAGCTTTCTGTAAATTTATGTACAAATAGATTAATCGAAGTTAAAAATCAGGGATATATGTAATTTCCTAACTTAAAATATGATTTTTAAATGATAAGCTTTAAAAAATATTTGTAAATCCCAGTTAAAAGGTTAAAGGATAGCCCATGACTGTTTAGAAGGGGAAAAGCAGCCTATTTGTAAAGCCCAGTTAAAATGTCAAAGGATTGCCCATGACTGTTTAGAAGGAGATCTCATCGGATTCAAAAGAAAGAGGGTATTACACTAAAAATTGGGAATATAGTCATCACACCGGCACCAATTTATCTTATATTGCAGTGATTGTGATTTCTTCTCAACTTCTTCATCACCAAACTTGGAAGGTAGTATCAGATTGCATTAGTGTTAAAATGGGCTTTGTTTAAAGGGAGGAGAAACACAGGAAATGTTTAGCATATTTTATATTATAAATCAAACGCTATTAACTTTGCAAGTTCTTTGCAGAGCACATGCTTTTCATGGGGAGTGCTGTCTTCTGGATGAAAATGAGGTGTGTTGGTATGTCTTATTTCCTATGCCTGGTTTTATTTTTCTACTCAAGGGTGCATGTAACTTTTTCATCGACTGAACAAGAAAAAGTCCTAAAATGGGTAATTAAACAGGGTTTTCTACGTTTCCTCGAAGTGATGGAAAGTCAAATGTCATGATCTCTCCTTGTTTTGAGCTTGTTTGGTTTTATACTGCAGTGCTATTTGCCGAGTAGATGTAACTTGTATCATAAACTGTAATGTAAGATCTTCGATGGTGTGATCAAGATAGCTATTTAGCCTGCAAGATTGAATCTTCTCTTTGGTAGTATGATAGTTACTTGTTGGATCACAGAGGTTTCTCAAATGCATACACAGATACCGAGCACGCATACTACCTTTTTGAAGTGAAAATGGAGTTTCTTAAGGGTGCCTTGACAATGTAAATGCAAGTTTATGTACTTCGTAGTATTAAAAGCGGGCTTTGCCCACCCATGGACTTTTTTAAATTGCATTCATCAAACAAGCCACACGTATACTGCTGTATGTTTTAATAATTGTTCTTTGCACCTGCGAATATATATAAGATGTTGAAACTGTGTCATATGTTTGATTGTATTTCCAGGTTTACTTTCCTTAAATCAGGAGAACCTTGAGATAAAGAGGGTTCTACTGATTAATTTTATTTATGAATCATTTTCTCTTATTTTTCTTGTACTTTTGTTTATTAGCTTTAATTTAACATTCGACAGCCTTAAAATGAGGCCAATGGTTCTCACAGTAATGAAGAATGTTCTCAGTTTGCTTATTTGTACAAAGCTTCTGTGTTCACAATTTTTTTTCTAGTCTTAGCCTCGTGTACTTAATTTTCACCTAACCCCTTCCGTTTCCAAGTGGTGCTACATAGCTTCCTTTGAACCCTTCTTGTGAGTATTGCTTTATGGAACTGAATTTTGTTTTAGCTTTTATTCTCTTCTTCACATTCTATTGTGGTGTACATAGTTATAAAACGTAGCCTAGCCTAGCTAGTCTGGCCTGAAAACCGATGGCCAGAACCCTTAAACCGGTCAAAATTGGGGTAAACTACTGGTTTTTCATTGAACCTGCAGCCCAGTTGACCGGTTTTAGACCAGCTCTTAAAATTTAAAATTATAACTTGGGATGAGGGAATGGATCCCTTGTGCTCCTCCTTGAAAATGACTGGAGCACACTGCTGGAGCTAGTAAGTAGTTACAGTATGTATTAATAAATTATAATATTTTATAATAACTCATCTGTTGTTAATGTCAAATATTTTTGGAAAAAATTATAGTTGAGGGCAAGATCAAATAATTATTTTATGGATTTATTAGTTATAGAGAAATTATTTTTAGTTAAGATTAATCAAATTTCTAAATACACACGAGTTTTTGATTAATAAATGGTAAAATGTTTTATACACAACAAAAATGAGAATTATAAATTTTAATGGAAACTCTTGTGTTATACAAAATTATAAAACTATAATGCAAACATTAGAGTAACATATAAATTTAAAAGATGCAAATATTATAGTTAAATATAAGTTTTAAATATCAATAATTTACTGAAACAAATATTATAGTGATAATTAACTTAAATCTTTAAGATTGTTTCAAATAGAAATTGTTGAACAATTTTCTAGCAGTGTCTCGATGACTTAAAACAATATAACTTAAAACCGGTTTAACCAGTGACTCGATGACCCAGTGCATTGCCATGTCAATGTCTGGTTCGGTTTTATTAAGTATGGTGGTTTATACTTAATATTTGGTGTGTACATATCTTTATAGTGGAACCATTTTCTGTAATTGGTATTTTGTTGAATTTTTATGAGGAATTTTTCCTTTATCTTTCTTTTTTGGGTCATTATAAATTTTTCTTGCACTTTGATGGAAGATGAATTATCCTGGGCACAAACCAGGTCACACCATAAGGCATGGAGAAGGAACTAAATTCCTTTTTTTGAGTTTATGAATCTTATGTCAAGTTCAGTTGAGGCAGATTGTTTAAGACCCCTTTAAATAGGAAATTTTCTGTTTTGAAGCGAAGCTTGAACCAAGGAGTAAGACATTTTAGTCTAAGCATTAGAACTTAGAATGATTGTTCAAGATTTTGTTTTCAGGTTGAATATAAATTCTTAATAGCTAGCTTCTTGTGCTGCAAAATAAAATGGAGCCTTAACTTTTATGCTGAGTGAATTCAAGTATGCTAGATTACTAGGGCCCTAGTAATGCTAAGGGGCCAAATTTGAATCTTATTGGTTATCAAGTGGTATATGATGGGGGATTTAAATTAGTTAACTAAATGTGTATTTTTTGTTTCCAAATTCAGTAACACCCGAGCATGTTCTCCATATCCCTAAATTGTCATGCAATCTATTATCCATTAGTCAATTGACAAAAAGATTCAAATTTGTTCGATGTTGGGTGCAAATGGGTGTTCAAATGTGAAATACAAAACGGATGGGACAATAGAACGTAACAAAGCTTGCCTGATTGCAAGGGGATACTTGTAGACCTATGACGTATATTACATAGAAATATTTGTATATGTAGCAAAGTTGAATACAATTTGGTTTCTCGTCTCTAGTAGCAAATTTGGATTGGCCACTTTAACAACTTGACATTAAAAATGCATTCCTGAATGGGGAGTTAGAAGAAGTCTTTATAACACTAGCGCAAGGTTTTTGTAAAAGGAATGAGGAAAACCATATGTAAACTAAAGAAGTCTTAGTACTACTTTAAACAATCACCGAGAGCATGGTTTGACAGGTTCGCAAAAGTGTTGAGAAGTTAAGGATATCGATAAGGACAGTCAAATCACACCGTTTTTCAAATAATTTGAAGATGGGACGAAGACTATTCTAATTGTATGTGTTGATGACATAATCTTCACTGCCGACAATGCCTTTGAGATAGAAAGACAAAAAAAGTTTAGCCATTGAATTTGAATTAATTAATTTGCGACCAATGCGGTATTTTCAGGGGATGGAAGTAGCCGATCAACAAAGTGCATTTGAGGTTAGTGTGGTAAGCCAACATATGCATTCTCCAAAAGAAGCTCATTTAGATGCAGTATACAAGATTCTGAAATACCCTAAAGGAAGTAGAAATATTCACTAGTAATGTTTGGGCTGGATCAATAGAGGATAGGATATCAACTACTGGCTACTGTACTTTTGTATTGGAGAACTTGGTAACATGAAGAAGTAAGAAACATGATATACTAGCCAGAAGAAGAGCTGAAGCAGAGTTCAGAGCAGCTGCCCAAGGAATATGCAATGGACCGTGGTTAAAGAAACTTTTGGAACAATTACAAGTTAAAATGAAATTCTCAATCAAACTCTATTATAACAACGAAGTAGCTACCAACATCTCTCAATCCAGTTCAACATGATCGAACCAAATATGTAGAAGTGGATAGACATTTCACAAGGAGAATGTTGAAGACGGAACTATTTGCATAAGATAAGTTCCCACCGAAGACCAAACAACATATATCTTCACTAAAGGGCTACCTCGACAAAATTTCAACGATTTTATCTACAAGTTGGATATGATTAATATCTACGACCCAACTTTAGGGGGAGTGAAGAAATCCTGAAATTAAGGAATGATTGGTTATTATAGGATAATTTCTTTATTTAGTATGATTGTTTGTTTGTTAGGAAGGCTTTTTTTCTTTCTTTATATGGGAGATTACATTCATATTCTCTTCTTTCCCGTTGTAATATAAATATAAATTGTGCATATACTCGCATTGTAATGATCATTGAGAAATATAGAATTCACAATTTTCTCATCCTCTTTAGATACTTACTCTTATTGTTTTCATTTTTCAATTTTGCTCAATTTTTTTATTTCACCTTTGGTGAAAGCTGAAGCCATGCACTGTGAGGTATTATTTGTGGATTCAGGTTCCATAATCTTTCCTTTCTTAGTGGTTTCAGAAATTTACTTTGAATAAATCGTTAATTATTATTGCTCTTGGCTCGAAGCTGAATGATCTATTAACATGTAACCATTTGCGTCAGAATTTAATTAGGTTTTACAAGAGGGTTTCTCGCGTCTGCAACAATTGCAGTGCTATACATATGCCTTTGGTTAGCCAATCAATAGATTCATTAGGGTATGTTTCATACTATCATCATTAGTTTATTTTTGTTTGAGTCGATAATTGGTGTTACATCTGTCTTTGTTTTGTGCTTGCTTGACTTGTAGGGAAGGAGAACTTGAGTGATGCCATAGAGAAGGACATTCATTTACGGGAGCATATTATGAAATTACATGGTAAATTGATGAAGTTTATTATCATTGGAGGAGGTAAGTTTTATTTATTTATTTATACATTAATAAGAAAATGAATAGAATGTGAAAGGTTATGGCCGGTCCTATAGTTGAAATTTGTTATATTGTTTGAATGTTTTTTCCTCGAAATAAAATGTGAGAGTTCAATAGAATGTAGTTACCAACCTCACATCTAACTTTTTGACTTCTCTTCATTCTTTCTATGAGCAATAATATAACCAGTATAATCTTAAGCTTTAGGAAATATCTTATGTATATATAAATAATGAGCAATGAACTCTACTCGTTGAAGTCATTTCACACTTTTTCGCGTTTTAGTACCATATTCTTCCCATGTGCTCCATTACAGGCTATCTCAATGTCAAATCATGAAATCTCAATACTCTTTTTAATTACATCATTCCATATGTTTTTCTTAGATCCCATTTATTGGAGATAATTAGCCAATTTTTTAATTTGAATTTTTAGCTCCACCAAATGGGGGCTAAGTGTAGTCAATATGTTTTTGATTTTTTTCTTCTCTAGATTTTTTGCTTCTGAAGTTAAAGCAAGACAAAATATTGAATAGTTGGTATGTTGATTCGTTTGTTTAGACATTTATAATATTTTACTTTATTGCCTATTCTTATGTCTAGATCTCTTCTTCCACTCTAATAGAATCATTGATCATATACTACTCCATTATACGTATTAAGTGAAGTTCTTATTAGAGCTTTCTTGAATATAATTAACTCCTTTGATATTCTATGTGCTACATGACCAATTCTATTTTCTATATTTCCCAATTCTTGACATTGCCTACCCAATGTTGTGTAGAGGTAAAAGGTCTACAGGTTGTTGTAAACTTGTGTCCTAGAAAGAAGCAGGAATGGTACGTGGGAAATAAGCATTGTCTAGCTCTGTGCCAACATTGAAATGCTTTACTATGGATGTTGTAGATAGTTTGCGGTTTATTACAAGTAATAATTTTTTATTTTGTAACTTTTTAAATCAAGGCTTACAATTTAGCCCCTATTTGACCTACATTAAAATTTTCATTTTCATTTTTCTACTCAATTTCAACCACATATTTTTCAATAAAATAATATTTTCCATCACATCAATAATTTTTTGTTCTTTTTCAACCACACATTCTCCATCAATCTACTATTTTAAAATACATTATTTCAAAATAATGTGGTTGAAAGACACCCTTAATACTAATCTGCCTAGTATTTTATATTCTTGATGATACGAGGGAGTATTCGTTATCATTACTATTGATTATTATAAAAGGAATGTGTGCTCTTTAAGTTGCAAATGTTCATATACATGATTTTTTATGGACGTAACATTTCTTACAAGAAAATTATCTAAGGCTGAAGAGTACTTTGCTCATCTCCTTGGACATGGTAAGATGGTTTTATGTTGTTAAAAGTTCTTTCGTTGGTAGTTCATTTCTCCAAGGAAATGATAGAACGTTCCATATTGAAGGAGAGATTTATTGTGTTCCTGCATCTGTTATGGTGTATTTGTGTTTGTTTCACTTAGCTTATCGTTATGCTTTCTCCTTATATTTTAGCTACGCTTCTTGATTTGGAATCCGTGCTGTAGTGAAATGAAGCACGTGAATTGATAGATTTAGTGCAATAATTTTTTTATGAGGGAAAAGGCAATAAAAACAATTTGTACGTAAGAACAGTAGTCTACTTGTCTATGTATGACATTCTTCATTGCATTTCAGGCGCTTATTAGAATTATGAAATACAATCCATGCTTCTGGATCTTTTTTATCATGCTTTGCATCTTATTTTTGTTCTCTATTTTTAACCTTATTAAATTTTAGTTATTTTCATTCATATGAATATGTTTCTTGTTTATGCCTTTCGAGAAAGAATTTAAACACCGGCCATTTTGATCTAAAAAGGTCAATAAAATTTCATGGACTATTATTACTATTGTCAATTGTATTGGAGTGCTAGTAGCTACGTATGTTGTGAGGAACTTGTTCTGGATTTCGTACTGATTTAGAAATCAATGAAAGCACGAGTAGAACTGAATAGTTTGATCCTAAAGTTTCTATAGTAGGTAAATTGTTTATGAGGTTTTGCATATGTTGATGGTTTGAATATTTTTAATAGGAAACATATGGATATTGTTGTTGAGCTTATCCATGGCGGTAGATGAAATCATCTCTCATCTTAGATGGAAATAGTATTTAGCAATAAGTTGTAAAAGCATTAGAGTACCGTAAAGATTCAGATGTAATAAGGTTTCACTATCTCGTATTTATATGCATTCATGACTCTTGAAATTCATGGCAGACTCTTATTAATTTTTCTCATTGTCATTTTCTATTGTTTTAACAATTATTTATGCTACCTTTCAAATGTAATGACCTTGCCTTAGACCACACAGAGTAGGTAAGCTGAGCAACTCTTAAAATGTTTTTGTTTTGCCAACATGCTACATGAAGTAGAACGAGGCCTATTGACCATATGTTGCACGTTTAGATCATGCCATTTTATTGATTTTAGATTTAGATATGGGAATGAAACAGATAAAAAAGAGTTGATCTTGGGGAAAGATAAAATTCTGTTGTGGAGGTTGAAAAACTACATGTAAACGTAAATTTGGATGGGTGACGGGATTATGTTCTATTTTTTGTGGCTTAAAGGTATTTGCTAATACATGCATATAATATATATGGTCATATTAGCATAACTCTTACGTATATGTTTATGACCAATACTTGAAGTGCTCATATTTGAATTGAAAATAACATAGTTTTACACGGTAAAGGGAGTTTGTAGTTTTTATTGAAATCTAGAATCTGGGCATTTTCCTTGAGCAATGATATTGCTAATGAAACACTTTTCAATTGCTTATATTTTTCTTTAAGGATACCTCATCGAGCTTGGAGAGGGTAATTATTTTCTTTTTCTAGAAGTTTGGGAAAAACCTATTATCACTTGCTAATTAGCTTTTTTGCTAATTTAGTGGCTTGCACAATATTACATTTGCTCGGGAATGGCTGCAATAAAATAATATTTTTCTTCACACTAATAACTTTGCTTTCTTTGTTAAGCACACATTCTCGATCAATCTACTATTCCAGAATATATAAAATCTATTCTTGTAATGAACTTGTTAGAATTTTCCTGGATTCTTAGTGATTGTTTTTTTAGTGTAAAAATGAAAAGTTACATTTAACTTCCATTTCTACTCTTAGCTAAAACTCTAAGACATGTAATTATGAATGAAGTAATAGTTAATTTGAAGTTTGGTCTTTAGGAATCAATAATTTAAAAAATAAATTTGATCTTGCTAAGTATGAATTCATAATTGATTCTAATTTTAAAATTACACCATGAATCGGATTAGAAAAGTATTATATCGACAAGGTTTCATGTTTCAAATTTTAGATGTGGCTCATGAGATTTTGACATCAGATTATTGTGACTTCATTGTCTTTGCATGAACTTATAATATTATGTTTGGTTTTATTTATGCTAATACCAAGTAGCATTTATCACTATTATCTATATTTTTCTTTTTATATGCTAGTAAGTTGAATCATTGGATCTTTGATCCCTATTATGATATAACACATGCTAGTGACGGTGTAAATCTTTGATATCATTGACTTTGTTTATCAATATTTCAAACAATTGTGTCTACTTACTCCACAAAAATGAATTTGTTAGGAAATCCAATATATTGGGAAGTCGGAATTTGTATATGTAGAGGGGTAATCTCAAGTCGATTATACTTCGAAACTTGAGGTATTTTTTGTTTAATGTTTTGTCGACTGCTTCTTATTGGGACATTATGAATTTTATTATTCCTCAGTTGTAATTATTACAAATTGCTTTTGTTATGTCGAGTGGTATATTTGCTTTGTCCCAACTAATTTGAGTATGACATGATGACATTTTTTTGTCATTGTTGAACATATGGTAGCTTTAAATGCTTCTGCCTAAAACAATTGACGTTTTTCGATATAGAATGATATACGAGGAAATATGTCCAATATATTTGAAATTGTTTTTCGGGGAGAATAATGTAGAGTTGTCTTAATTTGGGAAGCAAATGTCAATTATTTTATGCAATTCAACAAATCAAGTGTAAAGAATAAACGTGAGTAAGAAGGAATGATAAATAAGAATTGAATTCTTTTTGCATGTCAATTTTGGACATAGATAGTGTGTCTTTCTATGTTTCAACTTATCTATATTTATTGACAAATAACTTTTATTGCAGCAAAACTTAAGTATATCCTCTAAAACAAGTTATCTATGGGAATTACGTGTATGAAAGCTGGGATGAGGGGATGATAAAAAATAATTTTAATTTCTTCAAACGAAAACAAGAGAGTTGACGTAGTAACAAAGTCTAGTGACAAGTACATTGGTTCTGAAGAATACACTATATTTAACTAACAAAACAAGGCATCATAAATAAACATCTGAACAATCTAGCTAAATCATGTTTCTAGGCAAAATTATGATTTTGTACCCTTCTGATGTAGGACCTACAGGTTAACGCTTAATAAATTTTCTTGTATTAGTTTCATTCTTTTCTATTGTTTGTGATCGTGGATTCGTGTGCTTCATTTTAAAATACGAGTTCATAATTAACAAAAATATAATGGAAATCTTCTATGGAAATGGAAAAATATTTTTGTTGGTTATCTTTCATCGCATGTATGTCGAACATCCTCAAGTCAAATGCATTTTAGAGAAATAAGGTGAATTAAGCTTGTTTGGTAGAAAACTCGAGAAGTATGAGACCTAATTTCTCTACCAAATTGTAGTTCAGCAATGAACATAACCTTATTGAGTATGCAGGATTGATCATTTAAATTGATTTGCTTATAAAATCATAATTTTTTTGAAAAATAGATTTTATTCAACTAGCAAATCAATGTATCTTAAATGAATATTTGGATAAGTTGGTTTAATTATAATTCCAACAAAATTATGATTATGAACTCTTCTGATGCAAACCTATAGGTCAAGAAACAATTTTAGAGAAACAGTTATTAGTAAAAATCTTAGTTCGTTAATTAGAAGGTCTTATTGCAATTGAAGGATGATCTTTTTGATTAATTAACCCATAAATGAACCAATTTTTGTAATGCCTAACTATGCAATACATATATTAGTTAACAAAATACTTGTTATTTATTTGTTATGTGATTAAATTGATTGACGTACTAGTTGAAGTAGTAGCGATGACCCAACTAACTTACAAATCTGATGAGTGATTGATGACTAATTTTAGTTCTTTTGCCAAATACGGACTAATTTTAGTTGCTTAGCTATTTTTTCTTCTTTTTAGTTTTTTGTTCATGATCTACTTTTTGTCTACTAAATTTTAGTAGTTCAATGAAAATTTGACATTAAATTCTCATTTTTTGGCGTGTTTCTGAATATATTCAACTTGATTCATAGTTTGAATTACGATATGTTGAGGAAAAACGTTTCACCTATTTTGATGCAATTATGACGGGATTTTTTCCATAATTGATTTTCCTTTATAATTGCCCTTAAAGTACAAGTTTATTCCACGTGATTTTTCCATGTGTGTTGACTCGTTTGTCAGTCTACAAAACTATTATTTTCAAGATGTATAATTGATGAATCTATGATGGAGTTGTGTTATAAGCTTGACAAGACTCTTAAATTTCTTCTTGTCGATGCATATTTTCACATTACATTAAAAGGGGATATAATAGTTTGAGAAATGTTTTGTTGACTGAATTATTTCACTACTATTGAAAGATGAGCTCAATGAAATTATCGATCGAGTCACTCTCTCTAATGATTGTGATAATATTGAATTTTATTTGCACCTAATGATTCCCAGTGCACTTCTAATTATTTACTTGCAAACGAAATAATCTATTTATTTTGATGGTAGGTTATTGAGGCAAAACTAGAAACATCTATTTTTCTTTGCCATGACAAGTTAATGTTTAAAGCTTGTGGTTTAATTGATAAAATTCTAATCTTGTTTTAAATTTTGACATTTGTCAAAAGACGATCGCTTCAGGATATGTAAGATTCTTTCCTTCAAATGAAAGAAATGCATTTATCGTTTTCAGAGGTATTAGGAGATAAATAGAAGATAAAATTAAATAATAGGAAGTTATAAGTTTATCCTTTTTTTAATCGAAAATAGAAAATAATAAGAGGATGTAAAATGAGGGTAGTTTGCATTGCGAGAATATTCAAAAATTACCAGTTGAAAATTTCAATTTTATTTTTCATTTATAAGGTAACTAAAAATGATAAATGCATTTCTTTCATTTGAAGGGAAGAGTCTTACTTATCCTAAAGCGATTTCTTTTGGTAAATGCCAAAATTTCTAACAAGAGGATTGGAAGCTTATCAATTAAACCACAAACCTTTAGCACCAACTTGTTATGACAAAAAGAAATACATGTTTCTTGTTTTGCCTCAATGACCTACCATCAAAATAATTAGGTTACTTCGTGTGTAAATAAATAATTAGAAGTGCACTAGAGATCAAGATCATGTGCAAATAAAATCCGAAGTGACATGATAGATAATTTCATTTAGCTCATCTTTTAGTAGTAATGAAATAATTCATTGAACAAAACATTCCTCAAACTACTATATCCTCTTTTTAATGTAACGTAGAAATATGCATCATCAAGGGAAAGTTTTAAGAGTCTTAGCTTGTATTATAACTCCATCATACATTCATCAATTATGCATCTTGGAAATGATAGCTTTGTAGATTGACAAGATTCATTATCATTACACATGAAAAAATCGATTGGAATGAACTTGTTTTTTAAGGGGAATTGTAAAGACGAATCAATTATGAGAAGATCCTGTCATAATTGTATCAAAGTATGTGGAATGTTTTTCCCTGACATATTGTGATCCAAACCATGACTCAAGTTGAATATCCGAAACCAAGCCAAAAAAAAAGAGAATTGAATGTTAAATTTGTATTGAATTATTAGACGACGTAAAGTAGATCATGAACTAATTTAATGCAACATATTAGTTAGGGACCTTAAGTTTAATTTTTGCAACTTTTTTCACCTATTGCAAAGGTTTATTGTTAATATTTTTTTAGGAGATTATGTATATTTTCACATTGATAAAAAAAAAAGGCTAAACAACAATAAATACATACTAGTGGAATATGATTCTTCTCATCTTAGCACTAAGTCTTTGTACAAACTAGGTGAAGGTCAAAAACACTCATTTTCAAGGAAAACATTCGACATAAATTTTTTTTCAATATTTCCATAATTAGCATGGACATTTTCAGAAATTTTAATTTGCTGGTTTTAAAGTTGCCTGACCTAAGAGTTGCTAGAATGCGTTGATCATTTCCCAAAAGTTTAAGGAGTTTTAGAGTAGAATAACATTATTACCAGTTTTCTAGGTTGAAGTTTTATGCTCTCTAAACCTAATTGGGTGTGCATCTCAATTGTGCATGAGTTGAGTTGTACAACTTTTTATGGATTTTTTTTTCTCAATCGAGAATTCTTATTTGAAATTATTGGGGCTTAATTGGTATCGTGCTATTAATCAATCCATCAACTTTCAATTGCAATAAGACCTTCTAATTAACGAACTAAGGAGCTTTCTTACTAGAAATTGTTTACCTAATGTTATTCCTTCACATGTAGGTCTTGCGTCAGAAGGTCGCAAAATCATAATTTTGTTGAAATCATGATTAAGTCAGTTTGTTCATATGTTCATTTAATATACCTTCATCTGTTAGTTGAATAAAGTCTATTCTTCGGAAAAAATTGTGATTTTACAAGCAAATCAATTTAAATGATTAATCTTGCACGCTCAATAAGGTTATGTTCATTTCTGAATTACAGTTTGGTAGATAAAATAGGTCTTATGCTTCTCAAACTTTCTATCTAAATAAGCTTTATTCACCTTTCCTCTAAAATGCATTTGACTAGAGGCTGTTCGGCATACATGTGGAAAAAAATAACCAAACAAAAATATGTTTCCATCTCTATAGAAGATTTCCATCAAAGTTTTGCTAATTATTAATTCGTATTTGAAAATGAAGTACACGAATCCAAGATCACAGAAAATAGGAAGGAATGAAAGCGTATGCAATAAAAACTTACCAAGTGACTTGTAGAAACTGTCTACTTAAAAACTGTTCCTTGACCGTAGGTACTGCGTCAGTAGGGTGCAAAATTATAATTTTGACTAGAATCATGATTATGTTAAATTATTCATATGTTCATTTAGGATGCCTTTAGTTGAATATAGTGTATTCTTCGAAAACAAGGTATTTGGCAATAGACTTTGTTACTAGGTCAACTCTCATACTTCCAATTGAAGAAATCCAAAATATTTTTTATCATCTTCTCATCCTATCTTTCAAACACTTAATCCCCATAGATAACATGCTTTGGAGGATATACGTGTAGTTTTGTTGCAATAAAAAGTACTTGTCAATAAATATTGATTAGTTGAAACATAAAGACAATGTCTAGGACAAAAAATTGAAGTGTCAAAAGAATTCGGTTCTTATTTACCTTTCCTTCCTAATCACGTTTATTCTTTACACTGGACTTGCAAAAATAATTGACATTTGCAATTTCTAATACATATGGCATATTTCCTCATATATCATCATATACCGAAATGTGCCGGTTGTTTTAGGTGGAAGCATTTTACAGTTATCATATATTCAACATGGGTAACAAAAAAAATGTCATTGTGTCATACTCAAACTAGTCTGGACAGTGCAAATATACCACTCGAGAAAACAGGTGTGATTTGTAACAATTACAACTAATGAATAATAAAATTAATAATGTTTTGTTGAGAAGCAGTTGGAAAGACATTAACCAAAAAGTATTAACAAGTTTTGCAGCATACCTTTTGCAAATACGAATTCCGATTTCTTAACATCTTGGAGTTTCTAACAAATCCATTCTTGTGGAGTAAGTGCCATGGTCGTTTGAGATATTGATAGACAAAGCCAATGATATCTAAGATTTGTATCGTCGGTAGTATGTATTATATCGTAACAAGGATCATTATCAAAGATCCAATGATTCAGCTTACTAGTATACAAAGAGAATTATAGGTAATAGTGATAAATACGGCATGGTATTAGTATAAAATGAAACCAAACATAGTTCAATTAGTTTACGCCTAGACAATGAAGTCAAACAATCTGATGCCAAAAAATCCAACGAGTCATGTCTAAAATATGAAACACGAAACCTCGTCGATATAATACTTTTCCAATCCAACGGTGTAATTTTAAAATTTGAATCAATTCTGAATTCTTCCTACTTGGCAATTTATTTTTTGAATTATTGATTTTTGATAACGAAGCTTCGAATTAACTATTACTCCATTCATAATTGCATGTTTTAGCCCAGAGTTGAAAATGAGGAAGTTAGACTTAACTTTTCGTTTTTACATTAAAAAAATAATCGCTAAGAATAGGAGAAATCCTAACAAGTTTTCACTAAATTAGCGAAAGAGCTAATTAGCAAATGATATTACTTTTTTTTCTCAAACTTCTAAAACAAGAAATGGAAAATAATTACCTTCTTCAAGCCAGAGTCAGTGAGGTATCTACAAGAAAAATATAAACAATTGAAGAGTGATACATCGTTTCATTAGCAACACAACACTTAAAGAAAATGCCCATCTTCTTGCTTTTACTAAAAACTACAAGCTCCCTTTATCCTATGAAATTATGTTATTTTCAATTCAAATATGGGCACTTCAAGTGTTGGTCATAAGCATATATGTAGGAGTTATGCTAATATGACCATAAATATCATATACACGTGTTAGCAGATGCATTTAAGCTGCAAAAAATGAAAACATACTCCCGTCACCCTCCCACATTAACGTTTATATGTACTTTAACCTTCCCAACTGAATTTTGTATATTTCCAAGATCAACTCTTTTTAAACTGTTTCATTCCAATATGACCTTATATCAACACAGGCGCAAAACCTCAAAGACACTTTACTTATTATGGAGACTTTAGAATTAAACTATCCAGTTCTACTTTTACTTTCATTGATTTCCAAATCATTATAAAATCCAGAACAAATTCCTCACAACATATATAACTATTAGCACTCCAATATGATTGGCAACAAAAGTAATAGTCCATGAACTTTTTTAGATCTTTTTAGACCAAAATAGCGAGTGTTTAAATATTTTTTTTAAAGAGGCATAAATAAGAAACCTACTTATGAGAGAAATGATCCATCAACGAAACAACTTTTAACAGAAGAAAACCATCTTATCATGTCCAAGGAGATAAGCAAAGTACTTTTCAGCCTTACATAATTTTTTTGTAAGGAAGGTAATGTCCGTAACAAATCATTTATATGAACATCTGCAATTGCCTCTAATTTATAAATTTTCCCAGCTTTCCAAATATGATCAACTAAACATGTCTCTGATTTAACTAGAGAGCCTTTTCTTGACGCTATAGAATAATTCAAGGACCCAACTTTCTAAGATATCAAGAGACTCATGGAGACATCACGAGTTCAACAGTTAAGATTACAAGAAAGAATGATAAAAAGCAAACTTCTGATTCTATTTACATCTCATTAAGTATACCAAGGAGAAAAAAAAACAAAAGAAAAAATCACATAAAGAGCACACGGATTCCTTTTACAATAATCAAGAGTAATGATAGGGAATACTATCACGATTTACTAAAAATCTAATTTCAATTCTCACCAAAACCCTCTGTGACTTCAATCTTAGCAATAGGCGTTCTTTGCAAGACTTACTAAAATAAGAAATGTCACATAACATGAGATGAGATTTAAGATGAATCTGGTCCAACTAGAGGTAAATTGTTGAACGAGATAACTCTACCGCGTTAATTAACAAAAACAAGTATCAATCCTTAAGGTTGTTTAAATTATTTCAACAACTATTTTATTTTAACAATAAAGATTTAACAAGAACATTAAACTATTTGGTTGAGCTAAGAAAGTCCAATGTGGGAGGAAAATGAATTCGAGGGACCACAAAGAAATATGTACATACATGACTTAAACAAGATAGTACCAACAAAATTGTGGAATAATTGATTAAGGTGGTGTTTTTACAGAAACTTCAGAGAAGTGAATGAAGAGTATTAATAGTAAACTTGAAGGAATATTTCAACCTAAAATCATAAAGAGTGAGGTAATTAAAAGAGTATTGAGCCTTTCTGCTTTGACATTGAGACAACCCGTAATGGAGCACGTGGGAAGAACGGCAGTTAAATGTGTATAAGCGTGGAATGTCTTTGATAATTAGAGTTCATTGCTTATTAGTTACATATACTTGCGACATTTCCTAAAGCTTTAAAGTCAAAAGGTTGAACTATGAGGATGAGGTTGAATCGCCAGGTGACTACATTTTAGCAAACTCTCACATTTTATTTCGGAGAAAACATTCAAGCAATATAACAAATTTCAACTACAGGGCAATCAAAAACCTTTCACATCTTTCCATTTTCTTATTAATGTATTAATAAAAACTTACCTCTTCCAATGACAACTAACTTCATCAATTCATCATGATAATAGTCATTGTATAATTTCAAAATATGCTCTCATAAATAAATGTCCTTCTCTATAGCAGTGCTCAAGCTCTTCTTAATCCCTACAAGTATGGTGACATTATTGAGATGATATCCCGCGAGATGGAAATCGATAAAAGGAATGCTTGCTTGAAAATTGAATATGATGTAGGTTGTGATATGGCACCGGTAAGGATGACAAATGACAACATATTTATTTTCTACATGGAACTTAAGAGGAAGTATCCCCACATTACATTACGTGTTGAATTGGTGAAAATGTCAAACTAGTACATAGTTGAACTGGAGTGACCACAATGTGCCATATTTCCTGTGTTGGAATGTACATATTCATGTCTTACTGTTGGTGATTCGGCAATTCAAGAGTTTGCATCAATGATGGAAGTAACAATTGAGCCGCCTGAAGAAGAACAATTTGAAGAGAATCAGGTTGTGATTTCAAGACATGCACTTGATTGTGTAGCTGAAAATTAGACATTTCGTGACAAGAACTTGATGAAAAGCACTGTTGCATTATACGCTAGTGAAAATAACTTCTAGTATGAAGCGCACAAGTTCGACAAACGTGAGCATGTGCTGAAGTGTGAGGTAGAGTCTTGCAAGTGGAAGTTTGGGACATCGAGAATGGGGCAAACAGAAGCATTCAAGGTTCGTTGTAACCGCAGTGGTCATAGCAGTGAAATAAATGGTGTTATTTGAGATCATCGTCAAGCGAAATGCAAGCTAGCAGTCTGGAGCTCCAGTATCACTCTTTAAGCGGTCAATATTAATATATATGTATATATGGTTCAACAGGGTGGTTGTGTTGTTGTCTGGGATGTTGGTGGTGGCTGATTACAAAATAAAGAATGGGTGCAACAATAAGTATGATGCTCTTTTAATATTTTTTTCTCCTAACATCTCTAGCCACAGACTGATTTTTTTGTTCTGTATGCTGATTCTTTCAGTTTAATAAGAATAATTATCATTTAAAAGATTTTTCTTGCAATCAAATTCATTTTTGTAAACTGCAAACATGCTTTAATATGATAATTGATTAACAAAATGTTGTAGTTTGTATACACATACTGCTCTCAGGTGTATGCAGGAATCTTTCATTCATTGATTTACACTATGTAGTAATGTTTCCCTTGGTTTAGAACAAGTTCCTTGGTGGATTCGAACTATCATGGAAAATTGAGAGAGAACTGCAAGTAGAATAGGAATAGATAATTTTGATCGTCCACTTGAGAATGTCTGAAAAAGGGAACAGGAACAACCAGCCTCAAACAAGGAAAATCAGATATGGAGTTTTTATTGTAAATTTCAGACATCAAACATTAGCTCTAAAGATTTAATCATGCAGCAGAAAAGAAATGTAAAAGCATAACCTTTACGCCGAATTACTACTTCCATTACAAGGATCACTTTTACGGCTCAAAGAAGTTCAGAGGTAAGGAGCTGGTTGAATGGAATGGTGGGACAAGAAAAAGGGACTATAGGGAGAAAATATATACAAAAATCTTACTATTCAGAAAATTTGAACCTCCTATGCATTAAATCATTACAATCATACATACTATAAACGACGAGACCAAGTTATTGGTTGAGAACACAATTAAGAAGAGTAATACGAAGGATTGAGATCGACACCTCCCCCTTGAGGTTTTGAAAAATCAATTACTGAGAGTATTACAACAGATCTATAAGAAAATGACTTCGTTTCTTGTTCTCGAAGATCGATTTTTATAAAACAAGAATAAATCCCTTATATCTTCGCAAATCTGCAAGAGGATAATTGATTTGATCATATGATATTATGGACTAAAAATGGTTTAGATATCAACAATGCTAATTTGCAGGATGTGAGAACATTTTTCGGATTTTCCATTGATGTGGTTCCAATTTCTGCCTAAAGATGAAGGAGAAGAAATTTGGTGATTTTGACGATAATTGGTGGTGAATTAAAGATGCTTGTTTCGTGGAGGGATATAACCTATCTAAATTGATTATTTTTTTGGAGTATAGTTGTTTATAATAAATCGTTTTTACTTTATATATTGCAGTATTGGTGGAATTAAAAATAATGATGTGTAATTTTTGAATATTTATTTTAAAATATGTAGTTCATGTAATTTCGTCAAACATCAAAGAGTAATAATATTCGTAGTCGTTCAATATGGTAGTCGTCCTCGTGGCATATACATGACCGATGGTTATTTGATGTATTAACGTGTTAGTTTTTTTTTTTTTTTTTTTTTTTTTTTATTGACCCGTATATCAAATAATCACCTAATATGTGTGTGCCATATAGGGCCACTGTCGTAGTGAGTGACTGCGAATAAGATTATTCAACATGATACATGTTAACAGCCACTCGCAATTGTAACCGTAGCCCCTAAATTGATATCTGATTTCTCTTCTACTCTTCCTCATTCGAATCTCGATTGTTGCGGAATCAACAATGAATTGTTTGAGAATTACAAGAA
>CAIGRS010064513.1:0-14910 GCA_903798395.1 Fraxinus floribunda | reverse complement strand
TCATATTCTGGAGGGAAGTTATCCTCTCTTGCTGGGGAGTTATCAGTCGGAGCGGCAGTGTAGTTCAAAGTGTTCATTCCCATTTCTATTTCAATAAAGACTTCGCCTTGGGGGCTCGAGTGAGTCATCTTTCTTGACTCCGCCTCAATTCGTCTATGGGCTAATTGTTGAGGGTTTTGTGGGGCTTGGAAACCACACTGGTTCTGGGCCTGCATGAGGAGTTCTTGCATTGCAGCGTTTTGAGCTGTGATTTTCCTCATGTTAGCGGCCGTGGTAGCCAGTTCGACAGTTAGTTAGGCAGTTTGGTTGCCGCTGCGATACTGGTGATGAGGTCGCTGATTCGTCACATTTTGAGAAATCTCTTCTTCAGAGATCTCTCTCGTTCTCCTTAGGTTCACTTCTTCGTCACTGGAGCTCATGGTCCTAAGCGGTAGATTTTTCCTTTTTAACAGAGCTTACGTATAACTGGTTCTTTTTCAAGAACCAGACTCTTTTTCAAGGGGGGAATATCAACCGAATATTTGAGCAAGCTTTTTGGTATGAAGACTCTGTGGTTTAAGTAAGCTTTTCACAGACAGCGCCAATCTATTGACCTCGAAAAATGGCTCCGACGCGTGACCAACAGAAAAATTCTGCAAGCCAGCTCTCCCCTGCACACGTAGCACGGCGTAAGTCACTCGTGGCCTTTCCTGAAAGAGTAGAGGGTGGCCGCGAACACTCTGACGATCAAGTCAGCTTAAGTTCAACCGGAAAATGGTTGGGAAATGGTTGATAAATATGTATAATAACGAGGTACCGATATGTGAGGGAGAGAAAGTGATACCAAATCTGCAATGTAGTGGGAGTAAAATTAGGATTCCAAAAGAATGGGATTCGACCCTCTCTTCTGGCACAAGGAGGTAGTATTTATACTAAGGATGAGAAGATGAGAGCCGTTAGATGAAGAGACACGTGTTATCAGATCCTCAAGGCTCGTCCCATCCTAGATGTCAATCTGTCTTTCCATAGGTTGGCTGGCATTGAACATTCCTGACAAAAGTTGCTGAAGTGAACGTTTGAGTCCTGCCACACGTCCTATTAGTCAAGGATTTTCCTTTGGAAAGATTCGTTGTAAAAGATCTTTGCAAGGACGAGGATAGGCAGGTGTAGAATTGTAGAAGCGGAGTACAGGATTTTGCATCCGCATTATATTGCAGATGAGTTCGGTTCTTTTGCGGGTGGCTGTTCAGTTCATCGTCACGCAATTACTTCAGCTTAAATAATCAGTTCGTCCCATACACAATCACCTCGGTTGACATGTGGCTCGATGCAGGCCATCCCCTGCTAACATGTGGCAGGCGAGGTAACGGATCTGATGCAGGCCCGTAACAATAGTCCCACAAGTCCAAGTATGGATATTTATTTAATACAAGGACTTTTAAGTTTGTTGGGTTGGGGAGCATGGTAAAAAAGGCTAGAGCTAGGTGATTAGATAGTGGTGGTGACTTTACGAAGCAGTGATATGAAGCAAAGCCGCGACATTACCGAAGCGGTAGGAGTGGGCAACTCTGGGGTAAGTTGTTGCAACATCAGGTTCTGCTCTGGCCTAAGTGATATGGGTTGGAAACTTATGGGGAGCTGTTGCAATGCGAAACTCTGAAGCAGCAGAAGCAATATGAGTTGGCAACTCTTAGGGAGAGTTGTTGCAACATCGGGTTCTGCTCTGGCCGAGGTGATATGGGTTGACAACTCTTATGGGGAGCTGTTGCAACGCGGAGCTCTGAAGTGGCAGAAGTGATAGGAGTGGCAACTTTTAGGGGGAGTTGTTGCAACATCGGATTCTGCTCTGGCTGAAGTGATATGGGTTGGAAACTCTTATGTAGAGCTGTTGAAACGCAGAGCTCTGAAGCGGCAGAAGCATTATGAGTTGGCAACTCTTAGGGGGAGTTGTTGCAATATCGGGTTCTATTCTAGCTGAAGTGATATGGGTTGACAACTCTTATGGGGAACTGTTGTAAAGCGGAGCTTTGAAGCGGCATAAGTGAAGCGATAGAGTTGGCAACTCTAAAGGGGAGTTGTTGCAACATCTCAGCTCTGGCCGAAGTGATATGGGTTGGAAACTCTTATGGAAAGCTGTTGAAACGCGGAGCTCTGAAGCAGCAAAAGCATTATAAGTGGCAACTCTTAGGGAGAGTTGTTGCAACATCGGGTTCTGCTCTAGCCGAAGTGATATGGGTTGACAACTCTTATGGGGAGTTGTTGTAACGCGGAGCTCTGAAGCGGCAAAAGTGATAGGAGTTGGCAACTCTTAGGGGGAGTTGTTGTAATATCGGGTTCTGCTCTGGCTGAAGTGATATGGGTTGGCAACTTTTATGGGGAGCCGTTGCAACCGGAGCTCTGAAGCGAGGCGATAGCTCTGAAGAGGTAGTCTTGGGTTTTGTGCTAATGATTTGAAGGTTTTCGCGTCTTTCCAAGACACGTGGAGGGGGCGTCTGCTGCTTCCAAGACACGCCTCCTTTTCCATCAATGATAATGATGGCGACGGCTCCCATTTCTCGGGGCGACGCGTTTGAACTGTGCGTGAGGATCACCGCTTCATCATGATCGTTCATCTTGTGACTTTTGAATTTAACGACGATCTCGGAGTCTTAGATTTGGGTGGCCCAGATGCGATTGGATTTGATCTGACGGCTGGGGTGGACCTTAGTATGTCTATAAAAGGCCCATTTCTCCTCTTTTGAAACTTTTACTTTCGTGAAAATTTCCAAAATACTCAAGAATTCTAGCATTCTGTCTCTTTTGAGTTATTTTCGACGACTACCAGTAGCAAACTCCAGCGACTGTTTCGTAAACTCCGGCTAACGAAGCTTCCCCACGTTGAATCAGGTAATAAACACAAATTCTGGCTGTTTTATATTTTTTCTTCTATTCAAAAACTTTTGAAACTCTTGGGATGGCGAGTGAATAGTCTGTTGTGAGGGAGAGTGATGAGAGGCGAGGTGAAGAGAGTTCGTCCATGAGAGAACCCATAGTGGCATCCTTAAATGAACTGAGTAGGGCCATTTTGGCGAGGAAAAATATTTGGAGGCGGCCTGCTTCTCCTATAGACACATCTATTCAATGGGGGTGTCAATTTACCCCTCTACAATCACTTCGGAACAACTAGAGAGGTGTAGGACGGTTTGTAGGGTTTCCCACAATATCCAACTCATCCTGCTCGAGCTGCATGAGAGGGCCTGTTATCCTAGGCCAGGGTGCGTAGCAGTGAGTGACCACCTCTTCTGAGCCGGGTTGAGACTTCCCTTCCACCCATTCTTTAGATTAGTGCTTAGGTCCTATGGGCTGACCTCGACCCAGTTCAATCCCAACTCGTGGTCCCAGATGGTAAGGACATGGATGTTGTAGCGTCGGGCCAACATCGGAGTGGACATGCCTTTCAGCGTGTTCCATGCCCTTTTCTTCCCGAAAGTTATCGCCGGGGGAGGAGAGCCGAGGCTTGTACTACCTGGCTCTTTGGGGATCGCATTCTCCGTTTCCACATGGGGCGCCTTCATCAGTTAAAGGCTGGAAAAGTTCATGGTTTTGGGCTTCTGGCTGGTGGGATACAGTAGAGAATGATCCCATGGTGCCTCTGACCGTTCCAACTACCTACTCCACTTACAGTAAGTAGTTATACCGAACTGATTTTACTTAGCCAACTTTGCTCACGTTTTAATATTTCTGCTCATTGTAGGCTCTCTCCTGAAGTGCGAGATATCCGAGGAGGAGTGGGATATCATCAACCGGATATATCAGACACCCCTGCCGGAGAGGAGCTACAAAGTGATCATCGACAAGAACCGTCACCTCGTCTTGAACGGCCTGATGACGAACCAAGGTGACTTTTCTCCCTCTTCGGTTCTTCTTCACTGCTTTTCCTTGCAGTGAATACTTACTTTTCTCTCTCTTCTTTTGTAAAGGATCTTGAAAACAAAAGGCCACTGAAGCCCGACCTCGCTACTATTCGTCAAAGTGTAGCGGAGGTCAAAACACTAAAGACCAGCTCGGCTGCTTACAAGAATCAGTCGGAGCGTTTACTTGCCCTCAGCAGGGCTGGGCAGTAGCCTACTAAGGAGAACGATGCAGAGGAAGGAACCTCCCTCGTTCCAAGAAAGAAGAGAAAGGTCGGCCCATCTGGGGCTTCTGTTTCTGCCCAAACCACTACGGTCCCTCTTCCTCGTACCGACGCTGGGGTGACTGTGGTGGTTCAGCCCATTTCTCAGTCCATCGTGCCCATAACCGCGTACTTTCCTGGTGAGTCGACCGAAAGAGGCAAAAGAGACCTACTAATACCTTACCTCGAGGTAAAGTCTCAATTTTTTTGGGGAGCAAGGATGAGGATCTCCGAGGCGATTTTGGAGATGCTACCTCCCGAAATCGCTTCCATAGCAAGTACTGGACTGAGGATTGAGCCAATCATGTCGCTTCGTGCGAGATTGAGGACTTGCTAGTTGTCACCAATGCATGTGTAGCAAGGGCACTAAGCATGGGCGCCGGAATGGAGGATCTGGTCCGAGGCCTCCGTAAGCAGAATGATGAGCTGGAGGAAAAGGCCAAGTCCTCGGGGAGCTGGGAGGTCGAAGTGGCCAAAGCAAAAAAGAAAATCGAGAAGGCAGAGGAGAAGTGGGCGATGGCCAATTCGAAGCTTGATGTTGCCGAAATCCTAGTCAATCGGCTAAAGAATGAGCTTCATGAGTCCGTCTCCCAAGAGGCGGCTTTGACTAAGAGGGTCAACCATGCCAATGAGCATCAGTACATCACCTCGGAGGCATTGGCAGAGGCAAATATGGAGAAAAGCAAGCTGAAGCAGCTTACTGAGGCCCAAACTAAGGAGATCGACTCATTGAAGACTGAATTGAAAACAATCGGCGAGGCGGCAGTGCAAACTATAAATATAATTTTCACACTACGTCAGAGTACGACGACTTTGCGAATTACTGGGCCTCCTGGGCTATGAAGGAAATGATGTCCCGCATCTGTGAGAGGCATCCTGAGCTGGACATTGAATTTCTTGAAGAAGAGTTCGGGGGCCCTACTGTAGGAAGGCCAGTAGCTGATGAGGAGAAGGAAGGAGAAGAAGAGGCTCCCCAAAGGGAGGAAGCAGAGGTCAACGTAGTAGTAAATGTAGATTAGGCTGTTGTAAATTCATTCATCTTCTTGTAATGGCTTCAGCATCTCTTTTATGATTAATGAAGTTTATTTTCTTCCAAGTGTTGTCGCTTCAGTTTGCTTCCATTTTATTGTACAAGTAATCACTTCTTCTAGTACCACTTCGGATGAAGAACAATAGTAAATGGATCTTAAGTATAATCGTATGAGCTCACCTTAACCACATAATAAAATGGTCGAAGCTAATGAATAACCAAATAAATCGCATCGGCTTGCTTAACTAATTAGTGAAATGGAAGAATTCAATGAACAATCCGACTCTTCTAACGTGCGAGTTCTGTTTCATCAAAGGTAGCACCCACACCACTTCCGACTACGAAGATTTCCTTGGAGGTGACCCCCTTTGGAGGATCTTGCGCCTTGACAAGGTTGTTTGATGCGTGTACTATCTATTTCATCAGAGATGGCACCTGCACCACCTTTGACTACTCAGATTTCCTCGGGGGGGTGACCTCTTTAGAGGGGCTTGCACCTCGGCAAGGTTGTTTGATTTGTGTTGATGTAAGAACGAATCGAACATGGAATTCATTCATTTGATTGTAATATTTACAAGGTCACAAGCTTCCTACTGGTAGTACTTTCTCAGATGCTCGATGTTCCAGGGATGAGGCATCGCATTCCCTTCTAGATCTTCCATTGTGTAAGTGCCAGGCCAGATTTCTTGGACTATTTTGTATGGACCCTCCCAATTTGGCCCCAAAGTCCCTATGCCAGGATCTTTGGTTGAGGGAAAAACCTTACGGAGCACGAGGTCACCGATGCGAAACATTCTTTTCTTCACTTTAGCATTATAATAATGCAACATCTTACGCTGCTAGGAAGCGAGTCTGACCTGATAATCATCTCTCTTTTATTTAAGAAAATCCAGTCCCAACCTCTTCAATTAGTCATTTGTTACTTCCTTGAAGTGTATGCGGCAAGGAGAAGGAATACCAACCTCTACTGAGCTCACTGCCTTAGCCCCATAAGTCATGGAGAAAAGGTGTTTCCCCAATGGCAGTTTTGCAAGTAGTTCTGATGACCCAGAGGACCTGTGGGAGCTCGTCAACCTAAGCCCCTTTGGAGACGTCTAGCTTCCTTTTCAGGGTGAGCTTGATGGTCTTATTCGCCGCCTCGACTTGGCCATTCGCTTAGGAATGATGAGGTGAAGAGAAATGCTTTTTGATTCCGAGCTCATCACATAAGTCTCGAATCTTCATGTTATTGAACCGTTTGCCATTATCTGAGACCAAGGAATAAGGTATACCGAACCGGCATATGATGTTCTTCCAGAGGAACTGATAGTGTTTGCTTCAGTAATCTTGGATTAATCTTGGACAGAGGCTCTGCTTCCACCCATTTGGTGAAGTAGTCAATAGCAACGATGGCGAATCGAGTGCTTGCTCTCCCTTTAGGCTGGGGACTAATGAAATCCACACCCTATTTGTCAAAAGGTTAGGCAGTAAGCTCTTGGGAGGGCTGCCTTTGCATGTTGGAGAAGCACTGACACTTGTCACATTTGTGCACGAATTCAATGGCATCCCTTTTCAGGGTTGGACAGTAATACCATTACCTAAGTATTTTGTGTGCCAAACTAGGTCCACCAGAGTGATCATGAACTTATTTTAGGATATAATTATCTTCTTCTCCCCATGTGCATTTGAGGAGGGAGAGGAGAAGCTATGCTTATACATAATGCCATCATGCTGGAGAAAGTAAGTAGCTCTTCTCCGACGCCTTCGCACTTCGATTTCATCTTCTTTGCTTATACATAATGCCATCATGCTGGATAAAGTAAGTAGCTCTTCTCCGAAGCCTTCGCACTTCGATTTCATCTTCTGGCACAGTTTGCTCCCTTAAGTAGGTCAAGATAGGTACCATCCATGGTGGTGTACTCTCAATCCACATCAGCTTTTCACCCTTCTTGTTAGAGGGTTCAGCTAGGTGCTCAATTGGCACCACTTTGAGCAGTTCTGAATCTTTGCTACTGGCCAATTTTGATAGCGCATCTGCATGGGAATTCTCCGGCGTAACACCTGAATTAGCTCAAACTTTTCAAAGTCAGGCAGGAAATCCATTATCAGCTTCAGATAGGCTATCATGTGCTTGTCTCTGGGTACAAAGTTCTCATTAACCTGATTCACCACCAACTGTGAATCACCACTGATAATCAATCTTTTCACTTGTAATTCTCTGGCTAATCGGAGTCCAACTAGGAGGGCATCGTATTTAGCCACATTATTGGAAGTTTTGAACCCCAGTCTAACAGCGCAGTTCAGCTTATGCCCCTCTGGGCTCTCCAGTACAACGCTAGCTCTGGAGCTTGTTTCTCCTGAAGAGCTGTCAACAAAGAGATTCTAGGTGGGAGGTTTTGCTAGCTCCATGTTCACTTCGATTTTAGGGGCTTTAGCAAATTCTGCAATAAAATTAGCCAGGGTTTGACCCTTGATTGCGGTCTGGGGCATGTATGTTACATAAAATTCATTGAGCTCAACAGCCCATTTCAATAACCTTCTTGAGGCGTCTAGCTTCTGTAGGACTTTCCTTATTGGAAAGTTCGTTAAAACGTGAATGTTGTGGGCCTGGAAATACGGCCTCAATTTTCGAGAAGCGATGATCAAAGCGAGAGCCAATTTTTCCATGTCTTGATATCATACTTTGACGGGTAGTAAAACTTTGCTTACATAGTATACTGGCAGTTGGTGCGTCTCTTCTTCTCGCACAAGCACTAAACCGATTGAATCTTCAGCCACTGCCAAGTATAGCAGCAGAGGTTCTCATTCTTTGGGTTTGCTAAGGAGAGATGTTCGTCTCAAGTAGTTTTTCAACTTATGGAACGCCTCCTCGTATTCTGGGGTCCATTGGAATTTCTTACCCCATTTGAGCACCTTGAAGAAGGGCATGTACTTTTAAGTGGCCCTAAAGATGAAGCGATTGAGTGTAACTATTCTGCCAGTGAGCCGTTGCACTTCCTTGGGCTTCTGTGGCCACCTTATTTCGATCAGAGCCTTAATCTTCTCTAGGTTGGATTCAATTCCCCTCTGATTCACTATGTAGCGCAAGAATTTACCCGAAGCCACGCCAAATGTACATTTTAGAGGGTTCAGCCTCATATAGTACCTTTTTAGCGTCTGGAAGGCTTCTCCTAAGTGTTTAATGTGCTCCTCAGCTCGGAGGCTATTCACAACATATCATAAACATAAACTTCCATGATTTTGCCGAGCTGATCAGCAAACATGTTGTTGACTAACCTTTGGTAGGTAGCCCCAGCATTCTTCAGGTCAAATGACATCACTTTGTAGCAATAGAGTCTCTTGTCGGTGATGAAGGAGGTGTTGTCTTCATCGCCTGGGAACATAGGAATTTGATTGTAGCCTGAATAGGCATCCATGAAACTTAGTAGCTCATGCCCAGCAGCTGAATCCACTAACTGGTTGATCCACAGGAGTGGAAAGCTGTCCTTTGGGCCGGCCTGATTAAGATTAGAGAAGTCAATGCAGACCCTCCATTTGCTGTTGTATTTCTTCACAAGGACAGGATTTGAAATCCACTTCGGATAGTTGGTTTCACGAATGAAGTCATTGTTGATGACCTTTTCTACCTCCTCTTTCAAGGCCTCATACCTTTCGGTATTCAACGCTCTCCTCTTTTGCTTATGTGGGGTACAGTTCGNCAATGCAGACCCTCCATTTGCTGTTGTATTTCTTCACAAGGACAGGATTTGAAATCCACTTCGGATAGTTGGCTTCACGAATGAAGACATTGTTGATTAGTTTCTCCACCTTTTCCTTCAAGGCTTCATACCTTTCAGCATTCAACGCCCTTCTCTTCTACCTGTGTGGAGCACAGTTCGGGTCAATGTGCAAGTAGTAGCAGCTGACTTTTGGGTCTATCCAATTATTCTTCGTACCTCCATGTAAAGACATCTGCATTTTTTTGCAGAAAGTCTTTCAGTTCTTCCTTAGCCTTTTCTTTCAATCCCTTTTCGACCTGCAGAACCTTATATGCATCCTATGGGTCTACTGGGAATATCTCCAGCTCGTCCATTGGGGTGGCCTCTGCCATGACAATGCTCTGGGGTCTAACTTTTCGAAGGATATTTCAGGTTTGGCCTCTGCCATGACAATGTCTCGCATCAGAGGTTGCCCTTCTTCAGGGGCCTCTAATATTTCAGCATCCATCATCTAGTCACCTCAGACAGTAGCAATTCCTCGTTCTGTTGGGAACTTTATGCAGATGTGATGGGTAGAAGTGATTGTCTATAATTCTTTGAGGGTTGGTTTCCTCAGAACTTTGTGATAGGCAGATCGACGATCAATAACTAAGAATTCCATGAAGTGGTGTGCTACCTGGGATGGAGCCCCCATTTCAATAGCCAAAGTAATATTACCTCTGGGAATGATGATGTCCCTGGTGAATCCATAGAGGTGTGAGGTCATCGGTGTTAGCGCGTGATCTACTATCATTTTATCAAATGCATATCCAAACAGGATGTTGAGTGAACTGCCATTATCCACCAGCATTCGTTTTAGCCCATTGTGGGCTACCACAGCTCTGACCACCAAGGCGTCGCAGTGTGGAAAGTGCACACCTACCGTGTTTTCCTAGGTGAATGTAATAGGCTCTACGGTTCTGTCCCTTGAAGATTGACTTACTATATAGCTTGCCATGGGTGGACTCCTCGCCTCTCTGGTATAATTTTTTTGAGCATTTTTTGATTAACTTCCTATATGGGGTCCTCCGATAATAGTGTCAATTTCTCGAATGGACTGTTGTTCGTTGGAAGCAACTGAGTCCCTTTTAGGATGCTGCCCGCTCCGGGACCTTTCCCTATCATCATTTCTGTCATTACGTGGCGAATGTCGCCTCGTTTCACCTCTTCTTGGGAAGTTTCTTTGCATATTACCCTGATAGTGGTGATCTCTTGCGTTGCGTGGGTTGCTAACAGGCCTGTTTGCATTTCTGCACTCGCTTGTGTCATGGCCATAGTAGCGATGGAAAGCGCAATAAGGCCGCGATTCTTCTTAGGGCCTATTTCTAGGCATCCCGCCTCGTCCTTTATTTCTAGAGGTTGAGGGTCGTCCAATGTTCCTAGCTGAGTTATCAATATTGGGTCCAACATTTTTATAAGCCAAGGTAGGCACTGCATTTAATGTGGCAGTGGCCAGTGCCTCTCCTAATGTAGGGGCCATTGCGTGTTCGGCCTGAGTCCATTGCGGCTCACTATTTGGGAGGTGGGTCCTCTATCGATTTGCCTCTGAGGAGGAGGAAGTCCTTGGGCAGCTCTGTTTCGATGGTCAATAATCTTTTCGTTGACAATCTCTACTTTCATCATCTCCACCAATTCATCATATGTGGAAGGATTCTTGCTTCGGACGTCTCTCCAGAACAAGATGTTCATATTTAGGCCTCCTTTCAGAGCTGAAAGGACCTCTTTGTCTGTGACTTGCTCGCAATAAATTATTTCGTCAGTGAAGTGAGCAATGTAGCTCTTCAAAGTCTCCCCTGCTGTTTTTCTCATGTCTTGCAAGCGTTGTATTGGAGCTTCTCCCTCTTTTCTTGAGAGATTGGTTCAAAAATGCCTTCTTCAGGTCTGGTCAGCTCCTTATGCTAAGATGTGTCGATCTATTGTACCATATTTTAGCAGCTCCGCCAATAGTTAAATGAAATGTCCTGCATTTCAAAGCTGGTGAGGCGCCTCTGAGGCTCATCTGTGTTTTATACTTGTTGAGATGCTTCTCCGGGTCGTCGTTTTCTTCATAATTTTAGGAGGAACAAAGTTATGAGGCAACGGAAAGGTGCGAAGCTCCCTGGAGAAAGACAGGTTGTCATCATCGTCATCCAGTTTATATGACCTGCATGGTTCGTCCGAATCGTTCCCATCTGTTATTGGGCGAGGTGGATGCTGAGCAGTTTCACCCCTGTTCCCCTAATCCACATATTTCGCCTCTCTCATCTATTCTAGGTGGAGGGGCTTGAGCTTGACTTTACATACGCTCCTACTGGCGAGCCGCTTGGTGTGTGGGCTGGTCCCTATTTCTAGGTGCCCACCCAATTCTATCAAAGACACTAGCAGACCTTTGGGGCGTTGTTAGCCAAAGCGACAGTGTAGTTTGAAGTGTCAATTCCCACTTCTCTTTCAATAGGGACTTCGCCTTGGGGGTTCAAGTGAGCCCTCCTACTTGATTCCGCCTCAGTTCATCTATGGGTTGATTGTTGATGATTTTGTGGGGCTTGGAAACCATCCTGGTTCTGCACCTGCATGAGAAGTTCTTGCATGGCAGCGTTTTGAGCTGCAATGTTCCTTATGTTTGTTGCCATAGTCCTTGGTTATGCACTTGCATGAGGAGTTCTTTCATGGCAGCGTTTTGAGCTGCAATGTTCCTTATGTTTGTTGCCATAGTAACCACTTCAACTGTTAGTTGGGCAGTCCTGTTGCCCCTGCGGTACTGTGGTGGGGACACTGATGCGTCACATTTCAGGAAATCTCTTTTTCAAAGATCTCTCTTGTCCTCATTGGGTTCACATCTTTGTTACTGGAGCTCATGGTCCGAAGTAGCATATTGTTTTTCTTTTAGCAGAGTTTATGTATAACTGATTCTTTTTCAAGAACTGATCCCTTTTTCAAGGGAGAATATCGACTGGATATTTGAACAAGCTTTTTGGTGGGAAGACTCGTGGTTAAAGTAAGTTTCCCACAGATGGCGCCAATCTATTGACATCGAAAATTGGCTCTGACCGTGGCCAACAGAATAAATCTTCAAGTCAGCCCTTCTCTGCACACGTAGCACAGCGTCAGTCACCCGTAGCTTTTCCCGGAGGGGGTTGGAGCGGCCACGAGCACTTCGACGGTCAAATCAGTTTAGGTTCAACCGAAAAATAGTTCGTCGACGGTAAAACACTTGCCGGGAAGTGGTTGATATAAATGTGTAATAATAGGGTGCCAATATGTGAGGGAGAGAAAATGACACCAAGTTTACAATATAGTTGGAGTAAAAATGGGATTCGAATCCTTCTTCAGGCACAAGGAAGTAGTATTTATACTAAGGATGGGAAGAGGAGAGCCGTTAGATGAGGAGACACGTGTTATTATATCCTTAGGGCTCGTCCCATCCTGGTGTTAATATGTCTTTCTATAGGTTGGCTGCATTGAATGTTTCTGACAAAAGTAGATGAATTGACCGTTTGGGTCCTGCCACACGCCCCATCAGTCGGGATTTGACTTTGAAAAGATTCGTTGTAAGAGAGCTTTACATGGGCGAGGCAAGGCAGATGTAGAATTGTATAAGCGGAGTACGGGCCTTTGCATCCGCATTATATTGCAGATGAGTTCGGTTCCTTCGCTGGTGGCTGTTCAGTTCGTCCCCACGCAATCGTTTCGACTTATTTAATCAATCCGTCCCATGCGCAATCACCTCAGTTGACACATGGCTCAGTGCGGGCCACCCCCTGCTAACATTTGGTAGGTGAGGTGGCGGGTCTAGCGCATGCCTATAACAGTCACTAGATTAGGACCTCCTAAAATGATCTATTAAATTAATCAAGTCATTCCAAATAATGGAACAAGTTTTTGCCTTGCTATAAGATATTCAATCGAGGAGGGCTATCAAATATCTCATTAGTACTTGACCTTTAAAAGTGAACAAATTACTTTACAATTGGTTGCACAGTCAATTTCGAAAGATAAACATGACAAAAGTCATTTAGATTTTTGTTAAAATGTTCTTGCATGTTCAACTTTATAAACTTAGGGTTTGTTTTAACTAGCATTAGTGTCCGTGAATTTGATTGAAGCGAAACACATTATCGCACAATGGCCTAGCCCATTTCAATTTTTCTATCTATAAATCTTTTTACATATTTGTCCAATTTAAATTTTTCTTAGTCTGATCCTGAATCCCCCCTGATTTCGTGAGGGTCAAATGACAATTTATTTACAATTTGTTCATAGAGACTAATTGTAGAAATAATGAATTATTAAAGACCAACTTGCTTCTTTTCAAAAGTTGGGGACCAATGGTGGAATTGTTTTCTTTGTAGGTATATTAGATTAGTAAGCCCATAACACCAACGGAAGAGAACGAGACTTTAAGCAGCGGCGGAGTGTATCGGCAATTCATGGGGAATCCCAAGCAGAAGTGGACCTCCGAAGAAGAAGAAGCGCTCCGGGCCGGCGTAGCGAAACACGGCGCTGGAAAATGGAAGAACATACAGAGAGACCCTGAGTTCAATCATCTCCTCTTTTCTCGCTCCAACATTGATCTCAAGGTAAGATAAAATCAATATATGTATGCATTTGTGTGTATTTATGAATTTTTACTGCCGAATGTGTATACATGGCAACATGTCTGTTTATCACAGTATCACTGGTGTAACTAAGGTACTTTAGCGCGAAACTAGAGGAGATTTTGATATTGGTTCAAGGCGGGGGAAAATTAGAGGAGATTTTGGTGTATCATTTTTCAGCCACTATGGAATGCTTCTACGATTAAAAAAATTTTTTTATTTTCTTTAATGGCAGTCGTCACTGAATTTTGATAATAAGATATCATTTTAACCTCATTGAAATTTTGGGGGAATGCTTCCACAGTAAGAATTTTACTTCTTCAATGGCAGAAGTCATATTCATTGTACTTAAGTTTGAAAAAGAAATAATTTTTTTTTCATCGATTATCATTTTATTTAGTTTGTGTTGTACTCTGCAATTTTATTAGATCAAAAATTAGAGGTAGTGAAACTGATTCAACAGCAGAAAAATTTTGTCTGCACGTCTCTAGTTGGCTCCAGGCAGTCGTGGAAATAATTTTTCCTCCAATTTCACTTTGGCTTTATTAATGTTTGCAATCGATGTTGTTGATTATTGTGTCTTCAATCCACCAAAATGGGGCTCAGTTTACCAAATCAATGGACACCCAATCCAATGACACACAACCTTCAAACTCTCCTCTCTTTGGTTGCTATCGATTTGTCCACTTAGGACACGAAAGGGGAAGGTGTCTGCAGCCACAAAGGCGGAGCCACAGTGAGAAGATTACAAGACAAACTTCAAAACCGAAAGCACAAAGTAACAATGAAGGCAGCCGGGTTCTCTCTCAATTTGCAAGGCAAAACACACTTCCCATTTGACCAAACCAAGACCAAGAGATTATATACGATCACTTTAGGGCATAGTAATGGGCCAGCCAAACAAGGGAACAAAGAGTGGGCTAAACGAGCCATCCATTAAGTGAGAAACCGGGCAATGAGCAACTCTAATTAATTATATTGCTTCCAATGCCCCCAAATAGTTTTATGGTCGTGTCATCAATCTTAGGTGTCGATATAATTATCTTAACATCGGTTTTATATCATCTTCGAATTTATTGGGTATCAAAAAACTCAACAAATCTCCATCTTAATATCCAATCAATCTGCAAGTAATCAAAACACACAGTTTCTACTTGCACAATCAAGATAATCAATAAAATTGGTATCACAGACCTTACTTTGTGTTTCGAACTTGAAACACATACCATACATGCTTCATGTACTCACCAGAGTTAAGGTCAAGAACACCCAAGTAGAAGCAGATAATCATAACAATCAATCAAGAGCAAATAAACATGCAATGGAGATATCATATAGGATAACACAGACCTTTTCAAAAAGACACGTTCACACAGAATAATAGATTGACACCAAATTAATCAAGCACACGATCAACACATATGCAACAAATAGATAAATGACCACATGAAAAGATCT